>PVKN010000026.1:98174-157026 GCA_004027915.1 Capromys pilorides | reverse complement strand
TATAAAATACCACCTTTTTTATCCATTCTTCTGCTGGTGGACATTTAGGTTGCTTCCAAGATATAGCTATCACAAATTCTGCTGCTATAAATATGGCTGCACGTATATCGCTATGGTATGATATTTTCAATTCTTCTGGAAAAATACCCAGAAGCAGGAGAGCTGGGTTGAATGGGACTTCTAATCCTAGTTTCTTAAGGACTCTCCACACTGATTTCCACACTGGGTGCACCAGTCTACACTCCCACCAACAATGGAGAAGGGTTCCTTTTCCCCACATCCCTTTCAGGATTTATTAGTTGATTTCTTTATGATAGCCATTCTTTCTGGGGTGAGATGGAATCTCAGTGTTGTTTTACTTTGCATTTCTTGAATAAACCATGCTGTTGAACATGTTCCTGTGTATTTATTTATCATTTGCATTTATTCATCTGAGAAGCATGTATTCTCAGATGTGGAAATGGGCTGGGTTTTTTTTTTTTTTTAATGTATTTAGCACAGGGTCTACAGGGTCTCACTACACAGATCGGACTCGTACTGATCCTTCTGTTTTCAGCCTCCCAAGTGCCGGGATTGCAGGTGTGTGCCACCATACTCAGTCTCAGTTGCTGGTGCTCTAGGGATGAGGCGGGCATGGCATGTCAGGGATCAAACCCTGGTTGTTGCACCTACCTAAGTAGGTGCTGTAGTCCACTGAGCTATCTGGCCAGCCCTTTTGAAATGGGCTGTTTCTTCTTCATGCTTACTAGAGACCAGAGGTTGGCTAATTAGGGTCCCTTCATAAAAATTCAATTTTTTTCCAGGCATGGTAGTATGTATCTGTAATTCCAGCACTTGGGAGACTGAGGGAAGAGGATCCAGAGTTCAAGGCCAGCCTGGACTACACAGCAAGACTGTCTCAAAACAACAACAACAAAATGCAATTTTCATCTGCCTTCTTTCCTCTTTTCAGCAACCATATAAAAAGCTGGAGTTGAAGCACCTTCACCTAGGGTCAGGTGGGAAGGAAGTATGAGGGCACAAGTATGGATACTGTTCTGCTTGATGTGTTCCCAGTTGGCTGAGGACTGCCTACATCCTTGGGCCACCACCCCAGCTGGGCAAACAGATGCCCAGGAGCTTCCCACACCCAGAGATCATAGAAGTCCACCACTTTCCTGCCAGTGTCTTTAGGCTGAGCTATGGGAACATTAAGGACAGTGAGAAAGAGGCTGCACCCTGTAAGGTGCACTGAATTAGCAGAGAAGACAACAAGACCACTTTTAGAAGGCAAGACCAACTGTGAAGGAGCATTCACCCTGCAGAGAAAGCACTGGTCACCCAGCAGCCCACCTGCTCTGGACTGGGTCTCTTACTCAAACCCTAAGATAGCAACGCATCCCAGCAGGAATCTTCATAAGTAACACTTAGCACCAGTCTACAAAGGACTACTTACTGGACAGAAAAGTGAAGCTCAGAAATGGGATGCAATGATGTTCAGAGTCACCCACAGTGAACATGGAATTCTCAGCACTCTTCTGTACACTATTCTCTCATGATTGCTGATGTGGGAGGAGATGCCAGGGGCTCAGAACACACAGGAAGGTGCCTCACCTGGCTTGGAGTATACCAGGGAATGGAGAAAGGCTGTGGGTAGGATGGCATCAGAAACTGGATCTTCATATTGATTGTGGGTCGCAATAAGACATTTGAACTAGAGCCTTAGGATATTGTGGGGTTTTTTTGTTTTGTTTGTTTGTTTGTTTTGTTTTATTTTTCTTTTTGTTTAATCAGAGTCTCACTGTGTAGTCTTAAGCTGGTCTTGAACTCATTATGTAGCCCAGCCTCCAGAGTTCTGGAATTACATTGCATGCCACTATGCCAGCCTCCCTTGAATGGCTTTTGGTAGGGGAGTGATCACAGATGTACTGGTGCAGAGAGGTGTGGGAGCTGTCCAGGCTGTCAGTGCTAAATCTGTGCAGCATTGAATAGAATAAGAGGGTCCATACTCACAAGGCCTAGCCAGCAGCTGGATGTAGGGGGCAGGGAGACCTCCACTTCTGGCTTCCCAATACCTTGTGAAGAAAGAAGGGGACATCAAAGAGAGTGGAGGAGACTTGAAGCAGAGCGTTAGCTGGAAGGAGATGTGAGGCAGAGGCTCATGAGGGGTCATGCTCCTCTCCTGCATAGCCAGTTGACTAAAAGCCTGATTACTTCATTTCAGGTCACTAAAGCCTAGACTCTAACCTGGTGGTTTGGGAGAAACTGTCACAGAGCAACCAGGAGAGAACCAAGAGGCCTGATTATTCTGCCATAGTCTTAGGCTGCAAATGGGAAGAAACTGGCCTCTTCAGAGGTGAGCTCTAGGGAAAATCCGGCCAGACTAGTGCGAGTCAAGAATGTGATGGTCACCTTTAGATCCAGCTTTCATATGGGACCGTCGTGCATGCAGGCTGTGCAGACAAATGGAACACACTTACTTGATCCACCTTACCTTGCCTGATGGGACCTGCTGACTGCGATGTCTGGGGCCCTTCCTCTCCCTTCACCCTCTCTTGCTAGATCTCTCTGCTCACCACACATTGCCCAAACACCTACTCTGCCAGGCATTGTTGGCAGCTGGGCACACAAAGGCAAGTCCCCTGGGGCTTCCTCATGCCAGCCCAGAGAAAGGGATTCCCTGGAAGCAAGCCAGACAACTTTGCTATTCTCTCCTCCTCTGGAGTCTGGGCTTCTGTTGGCAGCTTGGAGGCAGCTACACCCTGCCAGGGGCCAGGGCACTCTGGGTTTACTCGCATACTCCTTTCTGTTCATATTATACCCCAACTTTCAATTTGGAGGAGTAAATATGCAATTTTTTCCTCCCTGTAATTTTCCCTGCTGTGGTTGTGGATGTCAGAGCAGCTGGAGAATGTGAACAGCTCAGTGCTTTCTAAAAGTAAAAGGAGGCCTCGGATGCCCAGCATCATGCATCCTTGGCTGCTCTTGGCAAATTCCAGCAACTCTTGCTGGAGGGAGATGTGCTGTGCTGCACAGTCTCCGGACAGCACTGTCAAGGGAACTCTTAACCCAAATAACTCACGTGCCTACCTCTATCAGCAATGAGATCGTGCGTGCCTGTGCACGTGTGCATATGCCTGTGCCTGCATGAGTGTTGCAGGGGTGGTGGAGGAGGGGGTAGAGTGGGTAAATTTGCTTATGCAGCCTAACTCTCTACGTATTCCTCGGGAGACCCCCCAGCCTTCATGTCTCAGTTACTGAAGGTCAGGACAGTCTGATCTAAGCTTTTGTTTGGAAAAATCAGTGGCTGGGATGAAGTGAAACAGGATTAGAGTCAGGCAGATCTGGATGGCTCCTCTTTACTGTGTCACCTTGGCATGCTTCATTTCCCTGGGTCTTACTTTCATCCACTGCATAAACAGAGAGGTGGACTTGAGACCTGCCACTGAGATTCCTTCCAGTGAAGCTTCGCTGACCGCCCACAGGACGTGTACTCAGCAGACAGACTCAGCTGGCAGTTGCTTCAGGGTCTGGCTCAGCTGGAGCAAAGCACCTCATCTGAGGCCATGCCCCACCCTGGGCAACCCCCCCTACCCCCGTGCAACCATGAAGGAAGCTGAAAATGAAAGGTCCAGCTCTCTCTGTGTGCTTCAGGATGCTCGGACAGGCAGTGCTCACCCTAGGCCCTCTCCTGCCTGCAGCAGCTTCCTTCCCTTTCTCCTTCACAAGTGTGGGTCCTCGATAAACATTTTGCACCCCCAAACTCCCTCTCAGCCTCTCCTCACAGAGAACCAAACCTGTGACAAGTAAGGATAATGAGTTTCACTTCAAGAGGTTATTGTGTGAAAGCTAAATGGGACTTTTCTATAGTATCCAGTGCAGTGCCTGAAACATTAACAAAACATGATAAATATCTATTCCTGTCCCTTTCCTTCCTCTAAAAACTGAAAGCCTTTTCTAGACCTTGATCCGCTGTTTACAACCTATGTTCCATAAAGTGCATTTGGAAAAAGCCCAGGAAGAAAGTGGCCCTGAAAGTCTGTGCTGAGACTAAATCTGAGACGCTGGCTGGGGCTCTGGAGCCGGTCCTGTCCCTGTGAAGTTCATTATCCATGGATCACGTCAGCCCTCTTCAAGGATGCTCACCAAAAAGAAATTGAGCATGCAAGTAGTCTTCTATCATAATCGCCACGTATCCACAGGGTAATTCATAAAAGAGCTAGAAATATATTGAAATTCAATATTGTTTTAGTCCAAATCAATATTAATAATTGTTTGCATTTTTTAAAGTGCAATTTGCAATTGAGAAATGCACAAAGATCAACCAGTAGTTGCTAACACATCAAAATTTCCTATTAAAGGCATAGTCTCTTAACTTTAAAATGTTTCTTGTACGAGAGGGGATGGTGCTGATCCATGAAAATGGTTATCTATTATTTACGTGCACAACATTAGAATTTGTTTTCATTATGCATGAGCTGAAAGACCAGTGATTGTATTTTTATGTTTCTAATTTTAAAAAGATACTGAGATAATTGCATCTTCACGTGCAATTTTAAGCAAGACTACAGTGAAACCCTCAAGTGCACATTATGGTTTCCCTGATAGGAAACCATGCAAAACTGTGGTGCAGGATTACAATTAGAATGTTGACGTCAATGCCATCAAGACAGGATATTTCCATCACCACTCAGGTCTTTACTTGCCCTCTAAGTTCTTTGAAAGTTAAAAATTTTTAAATGAAAAGTGTGGCTGTAGATACTGTAGGCTCCACCATCATTCTCTCTATTTAAATTTCTGCCTAAAAATGATTTCTATCCTGAAATGGGATACTGTCCCAGCTGGGTAGAGCGTAGGGGAGTTCCTAGAGAGTGGGTAGCTCCAGGTGGGACTCACCTGTGCCAGGCAGGTCTCAGGTGGAGGAGCGTGGCTGGGCAGATCAGAAAGAATGTGCAAATACAATTCCAGGTAGACCCTGCAGCAAGGACTTCAGTTCTTCAAAAAGGAGGAGTCGTCATGAAGCAAACAGCTTAGGAGGGTTCATTTGGTCCATAGGAACCCAGCTGTCTCTAGAACAGCACTTCTAAGGGAAGGTGTAGAACTCTGGGTCACACCCCTGGCAGCTTTCCTGGGGCTGCAGAATGGTAGTGATCTGGATCCACTGTGAGAGATAGGTGACAGTGGAGAGGGAGGGACACTATCTCCAGAGGGCCACCTGAACTGCCTGAAGTGGTGTGATGCAGATGAAATTCACAAGCTCTTTCTGTTTTTCTTTTTCTTTCTTTTGTTTTTTAAAACTTTATTTGTTTACATTATGGCCAGTTCAGCTGGTCCTGGGGGGTGGGGCAGGCACAGCATGTGGTGCCAGGGATTGAACCGTGGTCCCTGTGGTTGCCTAAGCTTGCCTAAGCAGGCACTTTAGACCACTGAGCTATCTCACCAGCCCCTCTTTCTGTTTTTCAAGACATGTTTCCCATACTAGTGCAGCAAGGAACTGGGGAGCTCATCTCAGTGGCAATTTAGAGTGAGTACTGAGTCTGAGAGATGAAAAACCAACCCCTAACGGTTCCAGAAGGAATGTCAAGCCTAGAACCTGGAATCCCCTCTCTGAGCTTGGTATCTATTCTATGATGTCCACTACTTCATTCAGGCTGCTTTTGTTGACTTTTTATTGTACTAAAATATTCATGACATAAAATTTATTAATTTAACCATTTTAAGGGTGCAGTACAGTGGCATTAAATATGTTCAGGTTATTGTAAATCATCTGTCCATCCCCAGAATTTCATCTTCCTAGAGTAAAACAGTCCTCCCATTAAATCTAACTCCCATCCCTTCCCCCAGCCCCAGTAACCTCCACTTCTGCTCACTGTGTCTGGGAATTTGACATCACCTGGTTTCTCATCTAAGTGTTCATCCTCTTGTGACTGGCGTGTCTCACTCAGCATATGTCTTCCAGGCCAGCCCATGTGTTGTTTTCCTTGACTTTTTGGTCAATACATTCAAATTGTAATTTTGTTTGGGAGTTTCCTAGCATCTCACTATACTTGACAGCCTTGGAGATAATTGGTTTTATGGCAGGTCAATGACTTGTATTTGTTTGTGCATCTACTATGCATGTTGGTATACATGTATGTAGAGAGATAGAGTCCACGTTTACCTTTAAAATACTATTCGCTTTCAAGTGCCATAACCAATGTCTCACACAACCAGGGAGGGCAAAGTGACTTCCTGGTAGAGAATGTGCCTTGGGTATTTAAAGGTGTCGGATTTCTGCAGGGAGTTGGTAGAAAGGGTCTCCCTTCCTGCCCCTTGTGCGGCCTTGGGATTGGACTGCTTGTTGGACCTAATTCTAACCCAGACCTGGTCAAAAGAAACCCACAGCTCCCTGAAACATAAATGACCTTTTTAAAATTCCAGCTTCATGGAGTGCTTCTCTCCTGATGGCCCCCAACACTTCCATCTATTAACTCGTGCTCATTCCACATGCGGCAGAGGTTATCGATCACCTTCCTTGTGCCAGGCACTGTGCTAAGTGCTGGGAATACAAACATGAGCGGCGGCTTTGAAGCAGCTCCCCAGGCGCTGTCTGGGTCTGGCAGTGCAAGCTGTCCATGTGGGGGAAGGGCCAGTGCCCGTCACATGGGGCTCTCAGAATCAGGGGCTTTAGGATACTGAGTGGTCATTCCAGAGTTCCCAGGTCAAGGACAGGCAGGGCTTATTCTCTGTCCTTGCAGAGATGGTGCCCACGATGTGGTTCTACTGCAAGTAGCAGTCCATGGCATGTGGCTCTCAGGATTCTGTCACTGTGGCTCTGTGATTGCAAGTTGGTGGGAGGCTGGGCTGCACTGCACTGTTCCTAGGAGGATTGTAGGGAACAGGCTGGAGGGGGTGCGGGTGAACCTGATTTATACCTTGGCCTCCAGCCTAAGAAGCCCTTTCTCTGCTTTGCAGAAAGCATAGGAGGATTGGAGGGAACCCTGCCTTGTAACAGGCGGTGAGTGGATGGTGCGCAAATCACATGCTTGGGAGTGGGGTGCAGCCTGGCAGTCCTGCTCTTTCCAGAAGCTCGGCCCTGGACATTTCAGGACCCAGGCCAGCAACCTCAGGCCCTGTGTTTACCCAGAGAGCAATTCTGAGCTTGCAGCCCTGCCTGGAGTCTGAGCACTCGCGTCATCCTCGGAGAACGCTGCAACTTTATGCCTACGCATAAAAACTGGAGGGATGCGTCCCAGAGTTTGCCGCTGCCGCTGCTGCTACCGCGGCCGCCGTTAGAACGGTTTAATTAGCTGCAGGATTTTAATGAGCTGAAATCAAGAAAAGCCCTATCTCAAAAGTAAGCCGGAGCGGCACACGGAAGAACTAGTCTGACAAAACAGATGGAGGTAGTGTTCTCCGGGGACTGGGCTGTGTGCTCTGATCGGCGGGCAGCAGATGAGTTCCCGAGGCCAGCAAGCTGAGGAAAGAAACCAGGGTCAGACACCAGTGCCCGCAGCAGCAGGGCGAAAGCTGGGCTCCGCGACCCCTCTGTTGCAGTGGCAGGAGACACGGTGCCGGATTCAAGGTGACGGCAGTGCCTGGCTCCATTCTCCTCAAGTTGCCATAGCAGCCTCTCTCCCGAGGAGCAGCTTCTCCTGGAGCCCTCAGCCGGGAGGGACGTCATTGTTAGCTCCTGCCCATGCGAGGAGGCAGACGGAGAGAGAACTTTCCCGGCCCGAGGCCCGCTGACCACGTGGGTGTGCCCAGCTGCTCGGAGAGACACGTGGGGGGTGGGCCCCGCAGCAGAGGGTCCTTCGGGTGACTGGGCGAGTGTCCATCCAGGCCTTGGAGCAGCTGCAGCCAAGCGTGTCCTTGGAACTATCCCCGCATCCGGCCGTCGCCACTGGAGGTGCGTGTGTTTTGGCTGAATTCCCAAGTCCCTTCTTGCACCCTGAAGTCAATTTCTCCGAAAAGACACATTTTTAAATCAAATAAATAAGGAAATGGGAGGAATCTTTGGCCCTTCCCTATCTCCTAGGAGGTGTTTACAAGATTAATTGGATCTTTTCTTTCTGCTTTTTTTCCTCCCCTTAAGGTAAAAACTGGTGACACCATTCTGGCCTCAGGGAGAGAAGCCACTGGGTGGACTAGGAATTTTGAGGAGAGTGGGAGCGTATGGAAACTCAACAGGGCTGTGTGCTTTTTTCGCTTTATGCCTCCCCCTTATCTGCTCCCAGTTACTTGAGTTTCCTTGTTGTCTGCTGGTCTTGGAATGGGGCGGAAAAATTGCTCCTGTCACTGAAGCAGAGGGTGGTGGTGTGGTTGGTGAATGTGGGCCAGACCCCGACGGAGCTGAGACCTGGAAATGTGCTGAGGGGGCTCCGGGGAAGCCAGGACCTGGCCTGTGTCAGATGGTAGCAGCCTTTTTCCGGCCAGCAGTTGGACTCAAAGGAAAAGGAGGTGCTTTAGATTGGCGTCTGTCCTTTGTCTTGACGATGCCTTGTGACTTTGAAGAAAAGGACCCTCAGGAAGCAGTAGGGATCAGAGGTGCATCCTCTCTGTGGTGTGATTTCTGATCTGTTGGGACCTCCTGTCCCCTGTCCACCTTCAGAGAAAGGAGGGTTCTGCAGAGTCCAGGATGTGGGTCCCTCCCTGGGCGTTAGAGACCCCGCCAGACTGAGAGCCAGTGGGGAGGAAGACTGACCTTTCGGTTCCTATCCGCATGGAGCTGGGAGTTGCTCACAGGGTCCGTGCAAGAATGCGCGCAGAGGAGAGGGCTCCAGAGCAAAAGGCTGAGGTTGGGGCCTGAGGGCCTGGGTGGGGAAGCCAGGAGCTACTCTGACACCACCTCCCTAGGTGTGCACAGGGTGCTATTCTCCTGAGAGTGTTGCAAATGGCAAATGTGCAGAGCTGATTCTCCTGCTGCTATGAAGGTATAGGACTCCCTTGTGCAGTGTTTAGAAAGCTGGGACAGTTTGTGGCTCAAGTTCTGTTCTGGCTGAAGCAGTGACAGTGTGACAGATCAGGCAGGCGAAGGAACCAACCAGCTTTCAGTAGCCACCTCCATAGCACTAGCTACTAAACAAATAAGGTGAGAATCACATGTGCTTCTGAGTCACCTTTGTTCATCAGATAGGCTTTGGGTCAGTATTCAGAGACGCATTATTGGCCATTGGCAACTCTGTGTGCTTGCTGTAACTTGTCCTTCCCTCTCTCTTTCCTTTCTCCATTCTGCTCCTCTTCCTTAAAAAATATCTTGATGTACAGGCCACCCGCCTTTGATTAAATTAGGAAGCTGTTGGGGTTGCACAAAGTATGTCACACTGTGCATCTGGGGCCTTCTTGGGGTCCTCAGCAGTGTGTGCAGCCTGAATGTATATGTGTGTTACTGCACACGTACCTGCTTCAGTCTGTGGCCAGGATATGTGTGTGTGTGTGTGTGTGTGTGTGTGTGTGTGTGTGTAGGCGAGAGAGACCTTGAACTGCCTCCCCTGTTCCCTGCTTGAGAGTCTGGCTTCCACTGCATCAGCTTGTAATGTCATTTCCATTCTTCTGACTCCTTTTCAGCTCTGCCTGGGCATCCCAAGGGGCTCTGCCAGCTGCTTACAGGGCATAGAGTAAGGACAGGGGAGAATAGCAAGCCTTCCATACTTGCTTTTACTGTCCCAGGAGCTGAGGGCTGATCCTAGCAGCCCTAGGACACTGCATTCTGTGCCTGTCATTGCTGAGGGAAGGGCTCTGGGTACAGGAGGGTATTAGGACATGCTGTTGGGAGCATTAAGCCTGGCCTTGTCCTTTAGTAAGGCTGGAACCTGCACCATGCAGCTGTGTCTTTATGGGGCAGTGAATCAGACCCTCAGGATGGTCTCATCCAGGAAAGCTGTAGAGTGAGAGGGCCTCCTTCCAGTCTGAGCCTTTGGGAGCACACGGTGGTCCATCTTTATTCACTCTGAACAGGGCAGGTATGGTCCTGGTCGATAGCAGGAAATGGTAGTCTTTGGCAGGGGCAGAGCCACCGCACTAAGGTCAAGACCTACCTGAAACCCTGGAGTCAGCTGCAGATAGAAACCAAGTGCAGCCCAGTGCCACCTGCCACACATAAAAGCTGGGAGGTCGTGGGAACCACCTACTCGGCACAGTCCAGGGAGCCCAGCACCAGGCGCTTTAGAGGCCTGAGGCAGGTTAATTAAAGTTAACTGAGTGAAAAAATAATTACAGAGACTGCAGAGGGGAGAAACCTGAACCTACAGTTTATACTCCTTGGCCCCTGAGCTTTTCTAAGAAGCAATATAGTTCTTGAAAAATTTTTCTGGACAGGGGAGAGAGGACAGCCCTTTTTTTCATCACTTTCTTTCTGCCTCGTGCTCTGGAGGGTGGGCACAGAGAAGCTGAGGTGAGGGCTGCTTTCCTTGTGCCTCAGGGCCTAGGCAGGGAACTGTCTTTTGTTGTGTAGTATGTTGGGTCTGGGGCCAGACGGCCACCTAACTGAAACCATGGATGCTGCTGGGAACTGCCCTGGTAGCCTCAGCATTCCTTGGGCATTTCCCTGGGCCAGGGTCGCAGGGGGTAGAAAGGAAATAGTGTCCTGAGGTTTAGGCCAGTGGGACCAGGTGAAGGTCAGGGGACAGAGGGACCTTGCCTCAACTAGGAGGTCCCTGAGATATCTGCTGCCTGGCTAGCCTGCTCCTCAGCATCCATCCCATCCACTGTGGGAACCGGCATCTCTCCTGTGAGCAAAAGGCCTTCAGGTGCCTCTCTCTTGATCCATAGCCTGGCCCTGGGGGGAGTCCCTGATGGGCATTTTAGGGTATTTGGTATTTCTTCTGCCCTTCAGGGTAAGGGACAATCCACAGAGACATGCTCTGAGTCTGCAGGAGCCAAAACAGCAAGGAAAGATGGGACAGTAGTGCTCAGCCCTTGAACCTTTAAGCCTTGGAGCCTGGGACCTGAGAGCTGCAGGGCTGACTCCATGGCCGAGATCTGGTCAGAGCTTCTGCTCCCACCTGGGTCTCCCCAGTGGCACTCAGTTGACCCCCTCCAGCTCATCTGTCAGTCTGTGAGAACAGATCTGCCTGGTACTGGGGAATTGGTCACTCCTGAACATCCTCTGAGTCTCCTTCTCTAACCCCCCTCCCATTCCTAGTATCCTGTAGAAAGGAGCCAGGGTGGAGACAGATCTGTTCCTCTGACCAGTTAGTTGCCAGGAGCTATATTTGCACCTGTACCCAGACCTCTGCACAGGAAACACACGTGGTCTTTTGGAGTCTTAGGGAGCAGTGGGGTGTCTGGTGGCTACCAAATGTAAATCTTAGGTCACTTCTGGCAGCTGCCAGAAAATGTCTCTGCTCAATTTTGCTGGGAGGGGAGATCCCAACACCCCAGCGGGAAGTCACTGTCCTGGCCACAGGTGGAAACAGGACTTCCTCCAGCCTCTCTGGGCTTGAAAGGTGGAAGGGTGTGCACATGAGTGGTCCCCAGGTTGGGGCAAGGGACCCAAGGATTATACTTGGTTACTAAGGTGACTTAGGCCTCTATTTGGGTACCCTTCAATTTAGAAATGATTCCTTTTCCTCTCTTCCCTGTAGCTCACCCCCTGATGGATGCCTGGTGTGGATGATGAGGGAAGAACGAGTCTCTCACACCAGAGAGATAACCTTGCAGTGCACTCTGGATGACCCTGCGACCTGGAACAATGCGGCTGGCCTGCATGTTCTCATCCATCCTGCTGTTTGGAGCTGCAGGCCTCCTCCTCTTTATTGGCCTGCAGGACCCCACGGAGCTCGCCCCCCAACAGATGCCAGGTGAGCCCTTACTTGCTAGGGCTGTCACCAGCCCCAGCTTTCCTGCCCGAGGCTCAGGGCTCCATGGCTACTCTGATGTTCTGAGCCTGGGAAACAAGAGGCCCAACAGGGCAGCAGGGGCCAGTGTCAAAGTGGGAATGTTCTATCTGATGCCAGTCTCTGGGCTTTGGCCTCTGGCTTCTGGAGCCTCTCCTTGCCCCACTTTGCTGGTGAGATTTCTTTTCCTTTTTTCTTTTTTTTTTTTTTTTGTCTTTTTGAGAGAGAGTCTCACAATGCAGTTCAGGCTGGCCTTCTCACTTTTGTAGCCAAGGCTGGTGTCGAACTTGCACTGATCCTCCTGCCTCAGCCTCCCAAATGCTGGGATTACAGGTGTGCGCGACTACACCCGGCTGCTGGTGAGAGTTCATTACTCGCCTTTGGTGAAGATTTAAGGAGTTTCTGCCACCTCTTGGTGCCTTTTCTACTTTAGGACATTGGAGCATGAACAAGGTCTCCCTGAACCCATAACCCATAAGCCCTAAATGAGATTCAGTTTCTAAGCATAGCCCTGGGAGGCCTTTGAATCTGGCCACTCTGGCTTGGGGTACCTTCAGGCTTTCTGAGCGAAGTGCCACCCATGCTGCCTTCCATTCTCCCTGTGCCTGTGACCACTGGAGAAAAAGAGCATCCTCGTTATGTGGCCCAGTGTGGCAGTGTCTTAGTTACTCTTCTCTTGTTGCTGGGACAAATACCTGAAGGAAAGGTTTATTTAACTCATAGTTACTGGAGGTTTCAGTCCATACTTGGCTGGCTCCAAGGCAAAGAGGCACGTGGCAGAGAGCAGCAATTCATGGTGGTGGAACAGCAACAATGTGGTGACAGAGGCAATGGAACAATCAGGGGAGCAGAGAGCAACAGTGCAACAGCACTAGTCTGTCTGTCTCTTTTTATGTTACATTCAGGCTCTCCGCCACAGCTATCCACCTTAGGCCACACCCATAATCCCAGAAGGACTCAGGCCCATAGTCCCATCAGTACTAAAACACATAATCCCAGTGGATCATGAGTCAAGTCTCAAACTCTAGAAGTCCCTGCCCCATGATTGCATGAGGCTTTGGGGGGACAACTAGACATAAACCATAACAGGCGAGGACCGGTGGAGTGGCTGTAGAGAGAGAACAGGAAGGTGGTTCTGGTATCTTGGGCAAACAGAATGGGAAGGGAGCCATGCAAGGCCCCTGCTGCTGGACCTGGCAGGGCTGGAGGTCATAGACATAGGGCAGGGCCAAAAGTTGCTGTGCCTTGGGGTGAGAGGAAAGCAGGGTTTCCAGCCCTGTCTCAGCAGTGACTTCTGTAAAATGAGGATCCCTGAAAACCCCTATTCAGCTGACCCACTCTAAGATGTGGATACACTTGCACCCCACTGATAAGATTTCTTCCCAAAGGACACACATGTACACATGCTTATTTGCTCAGTGCCCTTAGCTAGAGCCAGAACCAAAGACACTGGGGGGGGGGGGCACTTAAGCAGATGACTTTGTGCTGCGCTGCCTGCATCCTGGAGCATGGGCTGGAGAGTGTGGCTGAGGAGCACCTGCTGGCACTTGGCGGGGCAGAGTACCCGGGCCTGTGGCATCCTCCCCAGCCCCATCCTCAGCTCACTGTGACCCTCAGGCCTGCTTCTGCAAATACAGGAGATAACCCATGGTGAGTGGCCATGAGCACAGATTGAAGGATGGAGGGAAGGGGAAAGAACACAAGGAGGTGAGAGACCCCTGGGTCTGGAGGCTGCTTCCAGGGGCCCCACCTGTGGGAGGCCCGAGGGCAGCACCTTTCATCAGAGAATGGGCAGGAAGCAGCCATGGCAGTCAGCCCAGCAGGTAGCAGGTGAGCTCGGTGCTGATGCACAACCTGCCTGACCCTCACAGCTGGTGGCTTTTGGAAAAGCTGAGCTGCATCCCAGCTTGTGAGGGAGCAAGGATGTGTGACCAAGCTTGCCCCTCTGGGGACTTTGCAGCCTCTTGGGAAACCTAAAATAGCAGACCACACTGTGTCAGCCCAGCAGGATTCCACAGGACAGCACCAGCAGGGCTGCACGCCACGTGGTCCCTGGAGCTATGCATCATCTGTGTGGACCAAACTCGGGACAAGGGTGTTCTGGAGCTGCTTGAGCTGGTAGCCTGCATCCTTAGGGTGCATCCTACTGTGCTTGGTTGCAGGTGCATACACGGACAGAGGACCCAGGACCCAGGTGTCCTCTGTGGAGAATTTGGTGGGAGAACAGCCAGGAGAGAGAAGTCACCTGTGGTGGGACAGGTGTGGGGGCCATCAGTGCTGCCCTTCTGGAACAGGTGGTCTCATCCTGGGTGGGAGGAGCAGGCAGCAGAGCAGAGGACTTGCTTTCGCAGAGATAGCTTCCCGCTTCGGCTTGTACAACTGCCCCAGTGCAGATGTGTGGATTATAGGTGGGTGTACAGGTGTCCCCAGCCAGGAGATCAGCGCCTCAGGCTGACAGTGCATGCAGGATGGCAGGAAGTGAAGGCAAGCATCCCCACGGCTGCCAAGCCCAGGGGAGCAGCTCGCATGGGTCTTGAGCTGTGCGCTTCTGCCGTGAAAGATAGTGGACCACCCTCACACGTGCCGTGTGATGGGCAACCTTGACGTTCTACGTAAATCACGCCAAACACAGTCATAAAACTTTAAGTAATGCTTACGTTACTTTCCCTGAGCAAAGTGCTCCTGACACAAGCTGTTTGTGTTGATTTGTTACTATTCATTTATTCTTTCCCTGTACTTCTCACAGCAGCCTAATTGTGATTCGGTACCAAGAAAGCAATATCAAAGTAATTTTCCACAACATTAGTTACAATTTTCTTCTGATCTTTCAAGTGAAACAATCCCATCCTGTTGGCTTCTCTGAGCATATAAACCTTGATTACATTTATCTGTTGGAAACCAGTGCTTACAAAGTATATGTGTCCAGTTGCATGGCTGGGTGGCCCCAGGGGCCCCTGTGGGTTTCTGTCCAAGGGAGGTTCAGATGAGGGAGGCTGCTCTGCCATCTGGATGGGGCAAGACCACTCTGGGGGCTCCACTCTACTCAGGAAATCTCACATGGCAGAGTAAATTTTCCTGAGAGCGCATGGAGATCTCTAGTGCCATCTGTTGTGCCACACAGGTGGGAGAAGGAAGGTGGGCAGATGAAAATCAGGAATCAGCTTGAGAAGGTGGTGGGCATCTGTCATTGCATCTCATCCCTTGGATTCTGGTGTTGGTCACATCTTCTTCTGCAGCTACCCAGTGGTAACCGCACCTGAAAATCTTATGGGCCAGCCAGCCCATCTCCCGGGCTCATCATTGGATAGGATTTTATAGCACTGTCAACTTTTTGTAAGTCTGACCATATTTAAAACGCTTCTTTTCTTTTGCTGTCTTTTAAATCACTTTCTAAAATAGAGCTATGGTGAGTTCAAACCCCGGTCCCACAAAAAAAAAAAATAAAATAAAATAAAAAAATAAAATAGAGCTACCTGTTAACCGATCTAAGGATGAAGATTAGATTTCTTGGGTATCAGAGAATTCTACCTATCCAGTTACAACTGTCTTCCAGTCTCCCATTCCACCAGGTCAGAGGCTGGGGCTTCTGCCCTCAGGAACGACGCTCACTTTCTTGAGCAGAGACAAAGCTCGCCTTTGGTCCAAGCGCAAGACTCAGAGGCCAGGCCAAAACTGAGAATAACGAACTCTAGCACACTGGATCTGAGGGTTACAGAAGGTGGAGTCCGCAGTCAAACGGAACTTTATGAACTGCCTTTCCCTGTGAACTTTTTGTTATGGAGAGTTTAATTAGAATAGTGGAGGTAGATTAGAATAGCACAGTGAACCCCATCTGTCTGTCACCCAGCACCCCCTATCTGGCCAGCCTTATCCAGTCTACTGCTCTATCCTCAGCCCTTCTTCTGCTTGTTTTTAAAACTTATCCCAGATACCAGATCAAAATTCAGCCATAAATATTTCAATAGGTTTCTCAGTTCAAAGATAAAAGCTCCTTTTTTAAAACATTATCACTAAACCATCCACTGTCCCTTAATATCATTGAATACTTAGTCAATATTCAAAGTTCTAATTGTCTCACACATGTGAAAATACCTTTATTTCTAGCTGTTTTATTCATCATTCAAATAAAGCCACGCAGTGTAGTTGGCTGATAAATCTTTTAAGTCTCTTTTCATCCTGAAGGTTCTCTCTGCATCTTTATTTTTCTCTTGTTATTTGTTTAAGGAAACCAGGTCACGGATCCTGCAGAATTTCCCACAGTTGGAATTTTATTGATCAGACCTGTTTGAGGCCATTCAATCTTTTCTTTGTTCTTTCCATTCTCTATAATTAGGTAAATCTTGCAAATTGATCAAGACAGAGGCTGGGAGGTTTTGCTTTTGTTTTCTTTTTGGGGCAAGAATTCATATGTGGTCCCGTGTCCTGTCAGGAGACTGGAGTCTGTCTGTGAGTCACCAAGCGCATGCTCAGTGTGTCCACTCACTAGTGTTTGCACTGTGGCCTTGATCTCATTTTGTGATTTTTCTGCATCCTTTTAAGTGGAATGGATTGTGTTGTAATGGGGCCATGTGAATTACTGTTAGTGACCCATGAAACCAAAGCGAATGGTGGATTGATTGTTATATAAAAATATGACCTTATGATACAGATTCTGTTGCACATACTGTAAATAGTTCTCTCTCTCTCTCTCTCTCTCTCTCTCTTTCTCTCTCTGTCTCTGTTTGCCTTTTGCAGAGTGAGTTTTCTTACCATGGCACCACTCCCTGCTTAAAGAGTGGCACTCTTTGCTGGAATCAAGGTTGTGGTCATGGTGTTGGGGTGACAGCCCTAGTGGACAGCAGAGCTGCCTCCAAGGGGACCCCTGATATAGATGAAGGGACTGAACAGCTTCTGGTGACTTCTCATTCTATAGCCTTGCAGGCCACAAGGGCATTCTAAGATGATACTGCTATTGCTAGTACTACTACTACTACTACTAATAATAATAATAAGCAAATTGAGCATTTACCACATGCCAGGACTTGTGCTAAGCATTTTGTGTGGTTTGATGCACAGAATTCTAATCATGCATGATTTCTATTCATGGACACTATGTGGAGTGCTCCTCACCAGGGCAGCACACAACCAATGACAGTGCTACCACTGGAGAACACTGCCCTCGTGATGTGCCAGGCATAAGCAGAGGTGCTTTCAGGGCATTTATATTCAGTACCTGCATAAGTTACTTATTATTGCACCATTTGACAGATGGAACTACTGAGGGCAAAGAGGTTAAGAATGATTCCTAGAGCCACATGGCCTTTGGGTTCCAGAGGTGAGATGTGCTTTAGGCAGCTTCCTGTGACCACAGCCACCTGTCTGCCTTGCCAGCACTTGAGGCACCCAGGGATGCCGCCCACAGTCTGGGCTAGAAGCAGAGCCCAGGCTGAGAGAGCAGTGTAGATAAAGTCTTAGAGGTAGGAGAGAATGTGGCATATGGAGAGCTTCTAGTAGCTTGCAGCTGAAATGTGACCTTTGGCTGAAGACACAGCCCGGTCCTAGGCCCAGTGTGCCCCTGCTGCAGGGCTAAGGAGCCAGCCTTCACCCCACATCATGAGAAACTCTAGGGCCTCTGGATTAAGGAGGAAGCATCAGACAGACCATTCTGGTGGCCACAAGACCCACAACCATGAACAAAGAGCAGGGTGGGAGACAGGACAGTCCCAAACAGATCAGCTCGGGATGTTGCACTATGCAGAAGAGATGACAAGGTCTAAGGCAGATGGGAAAAGGAAAAGGGTGGGTTCAGGGCTGCCCAGGGGGCTGGGTGCAGAGTTGGTGACTGAGAAGGATGAAGAGTGATCTTGGTCAGGAGGACTCCAGACTTCTCTCTAGGATAATTGGAAACTGGGGGTACCATTCACCTGTAGACAGGTTGAGAGAGCTCCAGGGGGAAGGGCAGGAGGCCACGTGTTCCATTTGGAGCTTAATGTATCTAAAGTGCTTGGTGGGGTGCATGAAGCAAGCTCATAACTCCTCCTCCAACGGACAGGAGGAGAGAAGCAAGAAGGATCCCTGTCCCTGTGTCTTCCTCTCCACTTCCACATGCCCAAAGGCAGCGTGCTGGCCAGGGTGGAAAAGGCTGTTGGAAAACCCTGCCTGGGAAGGGAGCAGGGAGGTCTGTAAAATCGTGGCCACCTTATGTTCTCAGCTCATGCCACTGAGACTTGCCCTGGAAGCTTCCTGATAGCTGGATGTCACATTTGAAAATCAGGCTTGGTTGCTGGGTTTGCTGGTAGGAAGAAGAGACCTGTGTGTGTGCCCACTAGTGTGAAGACCTCTGATCCAGCCACTTGGCTGTACTGAGGGCGGGTGGAGGTGCAGTGAAAGGAAAGAGTGGGTACAGGAAGACTGGGTTGGATCCACTGTTGGGAGCTCAAAATCTGGGGGTCAAAGAAAAAGGTGATGCAGGCCCTTGCTTAGAGGGTTCCAATTTGGGGACACTAGAGGAGAGACTTAACCTTCCCTCAGGGAGTCCAAAAGGAGAGACAAAATTCCCTTCAAGGACAAAACAGGCTTGCAGGTAAGAGCTGGAGGAGTCAGGAGGGCTTCCTGGAGGAAGGGCGCTGTGGGCTGACCTCCACTGGAAGGAGCAGAGTGGGTTTGGGGGAGAGTGGAGCCTCTGAGGAGCATCTCACCCACTGTTTGATGGCTAGAAATCAGCAGAGCCAGGGCCCAATTGCCCACAGGTCTGCTGGACACCAGAGCTTTTGATTTGGCCTCCTAGAGGCAGAGCCATGTTGGCTGAAACAGTATGTCCCTCACTCCAAGTCCCAAGTCACCGGAGACACAGCCCTGCCTGTGTACCACTGAGGGCCACACTGATGTTGAGCTTGTCTGACTCCTTCAGCCACTTTCTTCCTTCAGAGGTGTCCTCGGAGGTCCAAGGCTGCCAATTGGCACCAACAGCCTCGGTGAGCGAGGGCCCCAGGGGGGACTTCTGAGGGTCTCCCAACAGCTCACTCAAGAGAGTAAGCAGCAGTGGAGTGGCTGCCAGTGTGCCACCCCTTGCTTTGCCGCATGCTGCTGGAGCTGGGCTGGCCAAAGCCCACAGCCTCTCAGGTGGGGGAGCAGTTTCCATGGTGCCACGGCTTTCCCCAGGCAGGTGGGTTTTATTGGAATCCTCTCGAGTCTGTTTCCTGAAACGGTTTTCTAACGGCATTGCGGAACATCATATATATTTCCTACAAACCTTGTGAGGCTGACACATCCTTGTTGTGACTGTGAATATCAGAAGTGACATGTAATTGCAGTGATCCATCCTGTTAAGTAGCTGGCAATATATCATTGCAAAATCAGCAGGGCTGGGACTCTTGGAACCCAATGTTTCCAAACAACACACCTGCAGTGTCTTTCAACTCTCACGGTGCACACGGCCCGAAGCTCAGTGGCACTGCCTCGCCCACCTGCCCTGACCTTGTCTTGCTGGGGCCACAGCAGCGACAGTTTCACTTTAGGGAAAGCCAACCAACTGGTTTTCAGAGGTCCTGGGATGCAGCTTACAGAAGTGCCCCTCCAAGGGGCAGCCCTGGGCATCTGTCTCTTTTTTTGTGGATTCCATAGCATCCTTATGGGAGTTCTCTTGAGGCCAATCCAGCGATCACTGTGCCAGGAGAGAAAAGGAAGCTGGTGGACTCAGTGTGGACAATTAGAGGGATACAGATGTGGAGGGGGACAGGGAGTGATGAGGGACAGACAGTAACGGATGGCCTTTTGCACACCTGTACTTTGTCCAATGTGAACTTAGACCACAGTGTGAAGGGTGGTCCCTGCAGCTGTGCAGAGCCCAGTACTGATGGAGGAGCTGCCACAGAGAGCCGCCCGGTGATCGGCCAACAGAACCCAGAGGGACTCAAGATCAGAACATGAGGCTTCCGAGTTTGGACACCCCAAGCCAAATGGGCTCAGTGGGTGCCGGTGGTGCTGGCTTTGTATCCTGGGATGTGGGCGTGGGTGTGGTAGTGAAGGACTCCCTGGGAGACTTTCACCTTGGGGATACCCGCTGTGAGTCCTGCCTCTGTGGTGAGAGTTGCTCTGTCCCCGCCTTCTCCTATGGAGTCGGGGTGTTCTTGTAGCTCCCCAGCACCCCAGCACCTGTTTCCTGCAGGTGTCCCGACTTCCTGGGTCCCTTCACCCTCTTGCAAGTAGAAGGAACATTCCCACCTTCCTGCGGAAGCCACCCTGGGGGGTCTCCAACTGGAGTCTCACTTTCCTTGGGTGCGTTAAAATATGCTAAATGAAAAATAATGAGCATGCAGGAACCACTAACAGGAATCACCTAATTAAATTAGGAAACAGACATCATATTGCTATAATCTGAAAATTGATATTAATAGAAAATGGTCCCAGAATTGTTATGTTAAGGATTCCTAGGGGTGGGGATATTAGAAAGGAGAACAGAACAGAAAATTGGGACAATTGTATCCAGTAGGAGTGAGATGACTGATGTTTTAAAAGGAACTACAGTAAAATGCTAAAAATAGAAGACAGGATGATCGTGTGGATCCAATGAATTAACAGACAAAAATGGCTTTGAAAAACCACGAGCGAGCTCCCCACACGTATTTGGCGATCATTTATAAAATGAGACAACGTAATTAAGCTCCCATGTGCAGGCCACGGGCATGGTTCTTATTCATCGGGTGCCCTGTACTGGCCTGAACGCTTTCACCCTGTTACCCCTCACCCTGTGAGGTCCTTGCCCTCCTCAGAGACAGCTTCTCCCCAAAGTCCTGACGTGGTCAGGCCAGGATTGAACCCCAGATTTCACAGATTCCAAAGCTGGCGCTTGGCCAGCTCTGTCCTTGCCTGTTGCCCCTTGTCAAGGTCTCTGTTTTTGAATTTTCTGATAGTATTTTGTCATTCTCTCAGAGGACATTTCTTCCTGGTACCCTTGGATGTGGGTGAGCAGATTTCGGCAACAGCCCAGGTCCCCAATCCCTGGTCCCAAGGCTCCTCCACTGTCTTGGTTAATGAAGCTAACAACAAAGGCACTTCTGAAATTACAGTCCAGCTGGAAAATCGGGTCTCCCGTTGTGTGGCAGCCTGGGCTGCCACAGGCTGAGTGGTGCTAGCAGTTCTGGGACCCACCTCGTCCCTAGGTAGCCCTGGTTTCAGGTTGTGCTGCCACAGCCGGCTGTTGTTCCCCAGAGGTCCCAAGAGGAGGGTGAATCAGGCCCTGTTTTCCTGTAATGAGAGTCACAGCTGGGTGGGGCCAGAGCGGGTTTCAAGTGTGGAGTGAGCCCTTTCCAACTCTTTGTGTCCCAGAATGAACCAGAACTGTGGAGAGGTGGGGAGGCAGAGGTCGAGAGCTGTGTGTGAGGTGCCCCAGAATGACATCCAGTCTGGACTGTGACAAGGCCAGTCATGGGGTTGAAGAGAATTCTAGGAAAACTGAACTTCCTGGCCCTCCCTTGTGCTGCCCCCTCCTGCCTCTGACCTTGACCTTCATGAGGGTCATCTACCAGCAGAGCCAACTCTGTCACTCAGAAGATTGCCCAGCAAAGAGACTCCGATCCTAAAGTGACATAAGGCTGGAGCAATCTGGGGGTGGTGCTTCCACCTGGCCACCTCTCAGCAGGGCTGGAGTGTGAGGCCCAGGTGGGGTAGACCTCAGGGGCCACAGCACATGGGAACAGGACCCCTGCCACAGGTGTGGGGCAATCCAGTGGAGTCCAGCCCTGTGCCAACTTCCTGTTCCTAATGCAGGCAGCAGGGATGTGGCTCTGAGCCAGCCATCACTTCCAGGATGGCTACTGCCATGGTCGTGGGTGTCTTCCTTCTCCATGGCCTCTGGGTGAGTCTTGGATATTGAAAATCCATAAAAAGTCAGAGAGTCGTCATGACAACACAAACGCCAGAGGCTGATGCACGTCCATGGTGAGTGGGTCAGAGAGGAAGGGACTGGATGTGGGCCTGGGCCTATGCCCTGGGGCCTGCTGCCTGCCCTGCCGGATGCCACCCTCATATTCACGCCTACACCAGCGTGTGTCTTTAGAATTGTTGCCGGTCTTCCCTTCTCACAATATTTGCAGGAAGCCAGGAGCTGACAGGCAGATCCCATTTAAGCCGAAAGCTCACCGTTACGTACCTGCTGATGTTTTCATTATAAAGCTTATTTTCCAGGATTTGTGGCTCTGCTGTTTTTAACTCAAATCATCGTGGAGCTCCATGGAAGATCCTCTCATTTTAAAATTTTATTGATATGGGGAAATTGCTGAGCTTACATAGGTTCTGGTGCCACCGACAGCCGCTGCTCAGGAGGGCCCCTCAGAGGAGTGGGCTCCTGATGGGAGGGCGTGGAGGGGCACCTAAGGGCTTCTGCCCATTTTCTTGGTCTGGGTTCCAGAGGGAAGTTAAGC
Organism: Capromys pilorides; assembly: GCA_004027915.1. Classification (NCBI taxonomy): domain Eukaryota; kingdom Metazoa; phylum Chordata; class Mammalia; order Rodentia; family Capromyidae; genus Capromys; species Capromys pilorides. The sequence continues at coordinate 134,831 of PVKN010000026.1, read as the reverse complement.
ACTGCCTTTCATCTTGTTGTTGGGCCTGGAAGAGGCATTTTTTCAGCCTTCTTCAAGGGCCTGAAAAAAGAGCACTGATAGAATGGGCTGTCCCTGGCCAGGCTCCCCAGTATCCTCAACCTGGTTGTCCACAAGGCCAGAAGGTGCAGTCACTGGCCACTGCTGCCCTTGCTGGGTCACTCTGAGCAGAATGATCTGGCACCCCTTCCTGAATTGTGATTGCTTGTCTGAATATGCCCCTAGTTTCATCAGTCCTGGAGCGACCTCACCCACCTCCTACAGGCTGCGCACACATGGAGTGAGTGCATTTGACCTCTGCCCTCAGGGCCTGGGCCTACTGCAGAAGGAGAAAAACAGGAGAAGAGACCAGAGAAGATGTCAGTGGAACCAGCCTGGGAGTCAGGGCAGAACTGCAGAGAAAGGGAGACCATAGGGCGTGGGGGCACAGGGAAGGAAAATGAACAAGCTGGCCCTGGATGCAGGGCCATAGCTAAGCTCCGACCTCTGCACGAACACAGAGCCAAAAGGGATGCCCTTTCCTCTCTGTTTTTGATTTTGTTTATTCAGGAAGTTGGGACTCTGTTCACATGGTTCCCCTGAGTTTGAAGCAACAGCTCTCACTCAGAGAGCATTCTCCAGAGGCAGATAGCACCACACCTTGCCACCTCCTGTTGGCTGCGTGGCTGCGCAGGAGGGGAAATGCGCCATGCTCCAGCCCTCTCCTCCAGGTGAGCCTGGCACTGCTGGCCTCCACTGTAGCTCTCTGTGTCCCAGAGGTCTGTGAGACAGGGTCTCACTGGTGGGTAAGACTGTCATCAAGCTCCTAATGCTCATAAACAGAGCATCACCAGTGACAACACCTCTATGTCCCTGTCTGGTCCAGGAGCCAGGACCTGAGGTGGATATCTGTTCACCATTCAGGTCAGGCTGGGGACTGAGAAGATGACTGGCCAGGAGGGAAGCAAATGAGGTAAGAGCCAGGTAGAAGGGCTTGGGGAGAGCACAACAAGTGATTTTCCTTCATGTATACCCAGTTCTCATAGGCCATTAGTCAGGCCCACCAGGACAGGTCTAGTTTCAGTAACAAAGAATTATTTCTGTTCAAACCTCTAGCAAGAACAGGTCCTCCAAGAAGCAGCTGGAGAGTGGCAGGTGGGAACCTGTGGGTGGCATGGGATCTATTGGAAAAGAATTTCTGGCTTGGTCACCTATCTCCCACCTAGGACGCTGAGACAATCACATCCAGCAGGAGTCTCCCTGGAGAGGAGCCTGGCCTGGCCCAATAGGGGGCACTGTGTAGTCTTCCCTGCTGCATCCGCAGCAGAGGTGATGTTACTGGGCTGTGAGCATTCCTGTGTGTCACAGACGGGTTCTGATGCTTGTGCACGTGTGGGGGTGCTGGTGAGGGCTCAGATACCTCTGTAAGGGGTGTGTGTGTGTGTGTTCTGTGGTCCTGTATACGTACAAGTGCACATCTTCATCTTGATACTCCTGCAAACTCAGGCATGTGTGTGTCTCAGTCCACAGCCCTAGTTGGAAACGCTCCCTAGGGAAGATTGGGGCTAGCTGCGCTGAGCATACCCAGACAATTTTACCTGTTGTGAGCAGACAGAGGACACACACTGTCATGACCCAGGGGTAGGGGCAAGTGACTTGGGGACCACAGGGGGAGTTGTTCATGGATTGTCGGCTCCAGACATGAGTGAGGAATTACAGTTCCAGCAGGAACTCAGCAGAAAACAGTTGCTGCAGTTCCCTGCTCGTGACCTGAACAAACTCAATAATGAAATTATATTCATAATATTTTAGGATGTCACTGCTGCTTAAATTAGTTCCTTCCCAGAACCTAGCCAGAAGTAGCGGTAGTAATTAAAGGATTTTCCTGGCTTAAATCACATCTGTGTGTTGAGTAGATGCAGTATGTAGAGTTTGCAAAGTTTGGGTGGGGGTCATCCATATCCTGAGGAGTGGGAAGACAGGGGGCAAAAGCAGAGACCACAGGCAAGGAGAAGGGGGGGGGTCTCACTGCTGTGGGGTTTTCTCCATTTTCACTCATTCACTGTGGAAGTGTTACCAAGAGTCCCTGTGCTGGCGAAGTTCATGGTGAGGGAAGTGGCAGGAGTTTCCTGGTGCTGCCTTGTCTTTTCCCATGTAGGCATTTTGAAAGGTCCCTGGAATGTGGACCGGCCTTGCTGCTCCTGTCCTCTTAGAGGCCTATAAATTAGGATTTGAAGCTTGGACTGTATTAATGGACTTCCCACAGGTCAGACCAAGAGAAAGGAGAGGCCTCAGCTTCTACCTTCATCTATTTTGTAGTGCTCTAAATGTAAAAAGAAATTTACTTCTGACAGTCAGAGAGGCTGAGGAGCTGAAGGGCGTCATGCCAGCATCTGCTTAGGACTTTGTGCTGTATCATAGCACAGTGGAGGTGTCACATAGCATGGGACAAGCATCCGTCGTCGGCGGAGGTCGCTTCCTCTTACAGAGGCACCACTCCTGCCACAGAGTCCACCCTGATGCTCTCACCTAATCCTACTCTCTCTTCAGGCCCTGCCTCCAAAAATTATTAACTTGGGGATTAAGTTTCTAACTCATGAGGTTTGGGGGATAGGTTGAGACCACAGTGGCTTCCACCCTATCCACCAGAGAGAGGTGAAGGGCCAGCCTCAGTCTCCTGCTGGAGGAGATGATATGGGGTATTCTGCCCAGGCCAGAACCTTCCTTCTCCAAAGTTGCTTCTGGCTCCTCCTGAGTGCTGTCTCATGGTGAGACAGCCTTCTACAGGGAGCTGGTGGGAAACACCAGAATCGCATAAGAGCAAATATCTACACTGTGTTCACATCCAAAAGTGGGGAAGATGGAGCTGTTCTGCCCATTCACCTCTGGGTAAATAGCACCTAAAACATCCATAGAACTCCAAAGGGAAAGCAAATCGTGGGAGCCAGAAAAATGGTGGGGGGGGATTGGAGGGAAGAAATACACTCAATGAGATGCCTGCTAGAGTTCTGTTTGTCGTTTGGTTTTGTTTGGTGCTGGGCTTAGAACCCATGGCCATGTGCATGCTAGGCAAATGCTCTACCATTGCAGCAAGGGCTTCAGAAGGAGAAAAAAGGCTATTCAGGCTCCCAGAATGGGGTCCAGGATCCTCTCTGAGCATCCATCTTCCAGGATGTTTATGTCCTGTATATAAAATGACATAATATTTGCAGATAGCCTCTCACTTGTTTCCTCTTGTGCCCTTTAACTCATCCCTAAATTTCACATTTCTAATCCAGTATAAAAGCTACATCATTGTTCTACTATATTGTGTAAGGATTAATGACAAGAAGAGTCAATTCATGTTCAGTACAGACACTTTTTTTGTCAAATATTTTCAATCTGTGGTTGGCTGATGGTAGAACCTGTGACTACAGAGAGCTGACTGTACAATTTGCATATCATTAAGTTCACCTATTTTCCATGCACACTTCAATGACTCTTAAGCAAATTTGCAGAGCTGTGCAGCCATTGCCACATTCCAATTTTAAGATATTTCTATTAACTCCCCCCAAATTTCTTATGCCATTTGCAGTCACACCCTATTCTCACCCTTGGGCCAGGCAACCACAAATCTATATTCTGTCTCTGCATAGATTTTCCTTTTTTTTTTTTTGAGTATTTCCTATCAGTGTAATCATGCAATCTGTGGCTTTTTCCATCTGGCTTCTTCTACTTTAGTGCAGTGCTTTTGCGATATCGAAGTTCATCTCAGTGTTTGTTTCTCTTTAATGCAAAATAATACTGCATTACATAGAATTTTGGTTTATCTGTGTGTTGTTTATGTTTTTTATCTTTTATGGTAATGCTGCTATGAACATTTACATGCAAGTCTTTGTGCGAGCATATGTTTTCACTTGTCTCAGGAGTAGAATTGCTAGGGCGTGTGGTAAACTTATGTTAGATTTAAAAGAAATTAATGAACTGTTGCCTGCATCACTTTATGTCCTGCTAGCAGTGGACAAGGGTTCCACTTTCTCCACATTCTCATCAACACTTGTTATTATCTGTCTTTTTAAATTATGTCCATTCAAGTGGATGTGAAGTGGTGTCTCATTTCAGCTTTAATTTGCATTTCTCTAATGACTAATTGCTCTTGAGCATATTTTATTGTTACTTATTAGCCAGCCAAATATCTTTTGTAATGTAATATCTATTCAGCATTTTGCCATTAAAAATGGATTATTTGTCTCTTTATTTTTATTGAGTTGTAATTCTTTATGGTCTACACACAAGGATTATTGGCTTTGCAAATAATTTCTCTCATCCGTGGATTACCTTGTCATTTTCTTAATGTCTTTTGAAATGCAAAAGCTTTTAAATTACAAGAAGGACAACTCATCAGTTTTTTTAGCAGTCATGTTTTTGGTGTTGTATCTCAAAAATCTATACCTCTTGTCAGGTTAGAGGTTTGCTCTAAAGCTCTTTTAAAATATCTGATAGGTTTTGCTTTATGTCTTTTGAGATCCACTTTGAGTTAGGACTTCATTCTCTTGTATGTAGATATCTAATTGTCTCAGCATCACTTGCTATAGACTTTTTCTTTTCCCATTGAACTGCCTTGGCATCTTAGTTGAGAATAAATTGGCCATAGAGAGAAGAGGTTTTTTGTTTTGTTTTTTGTCTTTTTGAAACAGGGTCTCGCTGTGCAGTTCAGGCTGGTCTCAAACTCACACTGATCCTCCTGCCTCAGCCTCCCAAGTGCTGGGATTACAGGCATGTGTCACCACGCTTGTCAAGAGTTTATTTCTTATCTGCATTTTTCCAGGCATATTTGCCTGGCCCTCACACATGCTAGGCAAGTACTCCACCACTGAGCTGCAACCCTAGTCCCAAGACTATTTCTGGAGTGTTTTTTAAATCTAATTCCATTTATCTTTATATCTATTCTTATGCTAATAATATGATGTCTTGACTGCTATAAATTTACAAGTTGGGAAATCATAAAATATGAGTCATTCAGCTTTTTCAGGATTGTTTTCGATATTCTGGGGCCTTTTCATTTCCATGAAAATCTTAGAATCAGCTTGCCAGACAGGTGCTGTGCCACATCTTGCCAATTTCTGCCAACAAGAAGTCTGCCAGGCATGGCATTGAAGTAAAAGGAGAACTGCCTTCTTACCAATACTGACTTTTCCAGTCCACAAACATAGACTTTATCTTCACTTATTTACGATCTTCTCTAAGTCCTCGCAGCAGTATGTTGCAGTATATAACGCTCAGCCTCCTTTTGTTCACTTTATTCCTAAGTATTTTTCTTTTTGATGCTATAGTAAATGGAACCGTTTGCTTGATTCAATTTCTGGACTGTTCATTGCTAGTTTATGGAAATACATTGATTTTCTTATATTGACCTTGTACCTTATAATTCGTTCATTAATTGTAGTAGGTCCCTAGAATGTTCTACATACAGAGCCATGTTGTTTGAGAAGAAGAACCTCCTATTTCCATGATGAGTGCCTTTTTTGCTTTCCTTATTTAATTAGCTATAAATGCCAACATAGTGTGAAGTAGAAGTGGGTGACCATGGACACCCTTGCCTGACACTTGTTCTTAGGGGGGAACCATTCAATCTCTCATTGTTAAGTAGAAGGGTATTGATTTTAGTAGGTGATTTTTATAAATCTGAGAAAGTTTTCTTCTATCCTAGTTTGTGGAAAAGAAATAATGTTCATGCCTGCTATACACTTACTAGGATGATTCTATGGTTTCACCTTTTGTTCTGTCGCTTGAGTGTGTTATACTGACACATCAACCATCCATTTTGGGGATAAATCCCCTTTGGTACTGGCATGTAATCATTTTATCATTGTATGCAATGCTAGGATCCTGCTTGCTAGGGTTATTTTATGGACTTTTTAAGGGACAGTTGTCTGATGTCTGTTTAACTGTGGTACCAGATTAATACAGCCCTTTGAGTTAGGAAGTACCGCCCACACCCACATACCAATTCTATGTTTCTGAAAGAGTCTAGATGGGATGGGCCTTACTTCTTTAAGTGTTTCACAGCATTCGCCAGTGAAGCCACTGGAATTTTCTCTGTGAAACTTTTTAAATTAAATTACTAATTCAATTTCTTTACTACAGGTCGATTCAGAATTTCTATATCTTTTTGAGTGAGTTTCAGAAATTCCCATCTTTCCAGGATTTCATTTGGGTTGTCTCATTTGTAAGCATGAAAATGCTCATAATATTCCTGACAATCATTTATTTGTAAGAGCACATACATCATCACTTTCTCTTTTCATTGATTTTTACTTTGATAGCAGTTATTCTCGTTCTTTTGCTTGCTTTGGGTTTCATTTGTTCTTTTCTAGTTTTCTTCAGATGGAAGGTTAAGCTATTGACCTGAGATCCTTCTTTTCGAACATAGTAGAGCTATAAATTTCCCTCTGGGAGTTGCTTTAGCAGTAATACACTTAGCTGTTGCATTTCCCAAATCTCCCTGTTAAATTTCTGTCTGAGATACTGGTCTGTTGCTTCCCCTAGCCTGTGTACAGCCTTGGGCTAGCTGAGATTTTGCAACTGTTTGTCTCAGAACACTCCTGGATGTGGAATTCAGAGCCATCCTCATGCCTGTTGCACGCTGGTAAAATTTCAACCTCAGAGGCTGGCTGGGGCGATGGGAGCAGCCCCAGCAGGCAGTGTCTCAGGCCCATGTTGTTCTTCCTAAATTTGGTAGATTTGCCTGGATACTTCATGTCGTATGCTTTTGGTTAATTTCCAAATTCCATAAATGGTAGTATTTTTATGTTGTTTTTTGCTCTTCTGTGCTTTCATTGTGGGGTGAGAATTCACCAGACCCTCACTTAGCTATTTCAGAAGCCCCTCACCCCCCTTTAGGTTGAAGGTCTTGATGCCTGCACAGATAGGAGGTGCGGTGCCCATTTTGACCATGGCATGGAGTTAAAGGTGAGATTTTTTTGTAAATAGAGCTCTCCAAGTCCAGCAGTGTCCTTGCTTACTGGCCCATTCTGCTTGGGACAGCACACTGGCCTGCCTGGTATGATTGCGTTCACTGCTCCTCTCCTTCTCAGAAGTTTTATTTTGGTGCCCCATGGTACACAATCATTATGTAGTTGTGCTTCTGTACAGAAGAAAATCTAACTAGAAACAATGAGATGCAAGCAGGGCCTGGTAGTGCATTCTTGTCATCCTAGTGCTTGGAAGGCTAAGGCAGGAAGATTGTGGGTTCAAGGCCAATGAGGGCTACACAGGGAGTTCCAGGCTGCCCTGACCATAAAATGAGACCCTATCTCAAAAAAGATGTAAGAAACAGCAAGGAAATAAATGGCAGGATGTGGATAAATGTAAACAAGAATGTTCTTTAGGAATAATAATAAGAACTAATTTCGCAGAGGTCTGCGATGCCCATAATGTGGAAATTAACATGGAGGCGGTGACTGAAGTTAAAAATCTAAGATCTTTAGGTTGTTAAGGAGGATAAAAAAATAAATAAAAATAGGAGGATAAAAGTGGGGCCCTATTTTAGCATAGGATCCCCACCTGAAATGTAATGCCCCTTCAGGGCCGCTGCGTAGCCTCTCCCCGTTCAGCCCACTTGGGGAGCTGGGTGGGTACCAGCTCAGGGGCCTCCTTTGGAAGTTCTTAGCCATGCTTCTGCTGTCAACACTGAACAAACAGAGCAGGTAAACAGCACTTTATCAGTGACTGATGCTTATAACCTGGTGGAGGATGGTGGTGCCCTGGAATTTAGGGTGAACAAGCAGGAGCTGGGGGACTAACAAAGGGGTGACCTTACACTGTAGGAGGCTGAGATAGGAGGATCACAAGTTTAAAAAACAAAACAAAAACTTTATTTATTTATTTATTGGCAGAACCAGGGATTGAACTCAGGCCCTTGCACTTGCCAGGTAAGCGCTCATTCCACTGAGCTATCTCCCCAGCCCCTAAGGATCACAAGTTTGAGGACAGCCTGGGCTTAGTAACTTAACAAGACTCTGGCTTAAATAAATAAACAAAGAAATAAACAAATAAGTAGGTAAGTAAATAAATTTTAAGAAAGGGCTAGGAATGTAACTCAATGCAAAGCCCTGGGTTCAACCCCCAGTACTAAAAAGAATAAAAGTAAAATTTCAAACAAGGGACCGGGGAGATAACTCTGTGGTACAAGTGCCTGTCCGGCAAGTGCAAGGTCATGAGTTTGAACCCTGGTCCTGCCCCTCCCCGCCAAGAAAAATTCAGACAAGATGATCCTGAGCCCCTGTGGGGAGGTGGCATTTACTTGCTTGAATAACTCCACAGGTGGGTGAGCCACTGAAACCTGCTACTTGGCAGTAGCCACTGAACCCAGCCCTCAGTAAAAAAGTATCACCTGTCTAGAGGTACTTAGAAGAATGTGGGGAAAGCATGAGACCCTTCCCTGTATCACTGGCCAGCAAGGTAGCACATAACTGGGAGGACCCTAAGTTTAGGCCTCCTACAGCAGCAGCAGAGTATCCTTCAAGAGCCTAAGGCTAGAAACCTTATCCAGACCCTAAGTGAGCTGGAGGGGAAGCTGAGAACCTCCATTCCAGCTAGGGAACCTCACTTGGCACCTGCCCTAGTCACCCTCTGCCCTCTCTGTCCGTCATCGATTCATCCCCCACAAAGGAGTGAGCCCTAAAATCCTAGAGCCCCAGGGCTCAGTTTTGTAACTCTCTGAAGTGATAGAGACTGGCCAACCGGTACCTGCCCCCAGCAGTTAGTGTCAGTGCTGAGGGCCTGAGCCTGGTGCTGGGTGGCTGCAGTCACACTCTGTACCTGCTGTGGGTTAGGCCGGCCTCGCCTGCCCTTGGGCCACCTGTCCTCAAGAACACTGGCCTGTCTTCTGCCTTCCCATACTCTAGTTGACTTGTCCAGAATTCTGCCCTGCTCTGTGCCTTTTGTGCTGTTGCCTTCTGCACCGTTTCTTCTTCAGTGCTGCTCTTCGGCCAGTCACTTCTACCTTCCCCTTCCCCACTCCCCTGGGGCTCCTATGTAGTTGAGGCCATGTGCTATGAAGGACCCGAAGCTTCTGCTGCATGGTCCAACTGTGGCATCACCCACCTCATTCTGCTCCCCACCCCCACCCCGCCGTGTGATCTCAGCCCTTGCTGGGGCCCAGAACCACAGGTGGGAAATAGGGGGCTCCTGGCTGGGCTACAGCAGCTTTTCTTGGAAGATGGTGTTGGGCATAGAAAGCACTGATGGGAAGGGTCAGTGTGTGAATGGATAGATAGGATCGGGCCTAGGGGAGAGCCGGTGGGCTGTGATTAAGCAAATAGAAGACAAGACTTCCCTGGGACTGTCAGCTCTGCATCTCAGCATGCTTCTGGTTGCCTTGGCAACTCACCAGGTTAAACTTCTGTTCGGGGTATTGGTGTCTGCTGAAGTAGAAGGTGATAGGACCCCTGGAGGTGTGCAGATCTTCAGCAGGCAGAAAACTAGGAGCGACCTTCACCTTTTGCTGGGTTGGCAGGCCCAAGCTGTCCGGCTGTCGACACCATCGTACAATCTTCTCCAGCCAGCTGCTCCTCCTCCCGCTCTGCCATCCATCCATCCAATGCATCCATTTATCTAGGAAGCAGTTTTGAGCACCTGCTGGGTGCTTGGCCTTATTCTAGCTCCACCAGGCTGGGATGTGGATTTCTAGACCCTTAGGTCAACCAAGAATAACTCTATGGGCCAGAGGCACCAGGGCAAGCTCAGAGCCAACCTATAAAGATTTTTCATGTGGAGCATATTTGAGCCTCTTTAGATCTTTCTTTTCTTTTCTTTTCCTTTCCTTGCCTTTCCTTCTGAGAGAGGATTTCACTATATAGTTCAGGTGGCCCTTGAGCTCACTATGCAGCCCAGGCTGGTTTTAAACTCACAATAATGCTCTCCTGCCTCAGTCTCCCTAGTGCTGGGATTATAGGCGTGCACCACCATACCTGGCAGAAGATATTCTTAACACATATTGCAAGATTATTGGTTGTCTTCTGACAGACCCTTTTTATGTGAATTTTATTTGAATAAACACAATCACATTCCATATACTGTGATTTTTTTTTTCGGTTAATGCTACTAGCTACCTTGCAGACCCATGTCTTTTCACATCAATACATATAGATTTCTGTCACCCCTTTTAGCATGTTTGTGAGAGTCAGGGCAACCAGTGAATGCTGGGATGCAGAGCTCACAATCATTGTAAAGATTTACCGTTGGGAGCTGGTATGATGGTACGTGCCTGTAATCCCAGCACTCTGAAAGGCCAAGGCAGGAGAATTGTGCAGTTGAGCCTAGCCTAGGCAATTTAGAAAACCCTGTCTTAAACTAAAAAAAAAAGTACTGGTGATGCAGCTCTGTATGAAGATTCTGACAGTTCCGGGGGAAAAAAAATGGTTTATTTAACCAATTCCTTCCATTTTCTAGTGGTTTATATTTAAGCTGTTATCTTTTTTTTTTTTTTTCTGTCCCATAAATTATTTGTTTTCTCTGAGGTCCTTTGCTGTCTGCAGGATCTATAGGATCTCACTATGTAGATCACACTTGTAGTGATTCTCCTGTTTTCATCCTCCCAAACACTGGGATTACAGGTGTGCACCACCACACCCAGTCTCAATCACCATCTCAGTGCACCCCAGGGGCAGAGCCAGCACTACGCGCCAGGGATGGAACCCCTGTCACCGCGCTGCCTAAGCAGGTGCTTTAGTCCGCTGAGCTATCTGGCTGGCCCTTGTCTGCTTTTTAAAAAATTTTGTATTGGAGACTGTCCTCAGATGTATGGCGACCCTTAGTGATGCAAGCGGGGCACTGCCTCCCTGACTGCCTGGTGCACAGCAAGGAGGCAGGGCTTTAACTGGGGATACTTGTGGGAGGAGTCAGGCAGCTTGCTGGAGGGCCCCAGGGTGAGTGAATTGGTTTGCTACAGCTGACACAGCAAAGTACCATCAACAGGTGGCTTAACCAGAAGAAATCTATTTTCTCAGTCCTGGAGGCCAAAAGTCCAGGACTTAAGTGCTGGCGGGGCACCCTAGGATGTCTCTCCTAGGCTGTGGGTGCCCTCCTCTCCCTGCATCTTTATGTGGTCTTTGCTCTGTGTCTGCATCCTGTTCTCCTCTTCCTATAGAGACATGAGCATATTGGGTCAGTGCCCACCCCCACGTGTGCGGGCTGACGAGGGAGCCTGGGGCTCCGACTGCGCCATCTAAGTGTCCCAATTCATCCTCTTCTGTGTACCTTGCTTCCCCAAGTCTCCTCCATATAAGGTAAATCTGCCAGGGGCCTGGCTGCTGGATTTTCAAGCCCTCCCCCCTTCCTCTTGCCATCTACCTACCTTGTCCTTCCAAGTCCCGCCCCTCCCTGGATTCTGTGGGGCAAATGGTTCCTCAACACACATGCTTGGCTCACACATCCACTTCGCCCTGTGAAATCTGTTACCACCCTCCATCCACTTTCCATCTTCCCAAAATGTGTTAGAATCTGTCATCTGCTGCTGTCCCCCTCCAGTTCTGTTTGTCACCACGGGCCTTTGTTTTATTCTTTGCTGTCATTACACTGGGCTGTTGGGAGGAAGTGGAGATAAATATATGTTCAGTCCACTGTGTTTACCCAAAAGCCACCTGGCTTCTCCCCAAAAAAAGGTAAAAAGCCACGACTCTCCTAGGCTGTCTGCCAGCTCTCAAAGCCCTTTGGATCCAGTGCAGATGGAGAGGCTGGAGCTATGGGAGGTGCTGAGTAAGCCAAAGCCAGAGGCTGTGGATGCGGTTCTATGCACCTGCCCTTTGACTCCTACGTCCCAGGAGGTGCTCAGGTCTTATGCTACAGAGGCATGCTCTGGGCTTTGGACAGGTGTCTGTCCATTCCTTTATTTGATCGCTTTCACCTCAGGCTCCTCTCCACATCCACACCAGTGATGTCATAGGTGTGACTCTCCACAGCCCAGACCAGGCAGGCAGGCAGGCGGCTGCCACCTCCAAAATAAAATGTGTTTTCCAAACTGTTGCGGAAGCTGCTAAAATATTTAAAAAAAAAAAAAAAAAAAAAGAATTTACACTTCTCTTGATATAAGGCAAATACCTTCTGCCAATGGGAGGATGGGCTGGATGGGCAAGTCCCAATTCTGGGGGCCAGGGTCAGAGTTGATCAGGATCCTTGGTTATCCCAAAGGCAAAAGGGAAGATCCCCAAGTGAGTCTGTCCATGTCTGTGAGGGATTGAGGGTCAGTAGGACAGGCAGCATAGCAGAGGCAGGATAATTTCCATGCATAAAAACTTAAGCTTAGAATTTGATTCTTTTTTTTTTTAATTTCTGAGATTCTCCGAGTCCCTTTAGGACATGAGCTTTGTATCCAAGGGTACACTGATACTCCAGCTTCTGTCCCAGAAAGCTAGAGCTCACCAGGGAGCTGTGCTTTGGGGAGGCAGAGAGAGGAGTGAGGAGAGTCTTAGAAAGAGGGGAGGCAGAAAGCAGGTCCACAGCTGAGAAGACAAAGCACTTGCCTGTGGCTCAGGTACAGTCATGTCCCCTGGGAAGTGGAACACAGGCAGAGGGAACCAGCAGCACTATGAGAGACCAGGTGGTGAGGAACATCAAGGCGACCCCACTGTGGCTCAGAGTTGGGCCTGCCACTGCCTTCAGTGACTGAAGAGGACCGAAGGCAGAGGTCCCCCTCAGCCACCCTGGAGTGTCTAGGCCCAGGTAGCTTCACAGGATCCTATTGGGAGGGGGACATCTGGGCCTCACTTCAGCAGGATGCAGACCTGGAGCAATTTACTTTGAGCTACCCAAAGTAAAGTATGGGTGTAAGACCCACATGTTCACCCCAAACCTGGGCTTTCCAGGTGTTTGTTTATTTGTTTTTGTTTTTTTTGGTGGGACCGGGGTTCGAATTCACGAGCTTGCGCTTGCCAGGCAGGCACTTGTGCCATGGAGCTATCTCCCCGGCCCCTGGCTTTCCATGTGAATACATCCTGTGACACTGCTAGGGGACAGTCCTGCCGGCCAGGGAGGCTGCCTGCCCCACCCTGTGACAGCACCTTGCTGCAGTTCACACACCCAGTCTGTCAGCTGCCTGATGAAAATGGGAGGCCTGGGGCCCACGGCGGCCTTGGCTCTGCCTGCGGACTGCACAGCATTGGCGTTGTCAGTTTCCTCCTCAGCTCACTCCCCTCCTACGAGGGACCCAGCAACACCCACCGGTGAGAGCTGGGCACCTTCTCCACCATGAAGCCAGGGTGACACAGGGGCAGGGTACAGGTCCCTGCTCCCATCCCTAAATACCAGCATTCAGCTCTCTGCCCTATACAGTCAGCATAGCCTGACTCCTCGGTGGGGATGGTCTTGTCCATCATTGGTGAAGGCAGAGTAGGTGTTGGCAGTGGCGCCATCTAGACCCACAAAGGAATGGTGCTCAGGCCTGGTCCGGGCCTGGCTAGAACTTGGTCTGACTGAGATAACTCCTGCCCAAGCTCTTAGCCATTCCTAGGCATAAGGCCATTTGTCCCTGGTCTGGGGACACAACAAACCCAAAGTCTATATGTACACAAAGGAGGTGACAGGGTCTGAAGAGAAGACTGGCAGACTTTGGGAGCCCATTCTAGGGCTGGAGGTAGAAGCTGGGTTTTAAGATCTTCAGACCCTCTTGGCTCCCACACATGTGTTTGCCTGGATACCAGCAGAGGGCACCATGGCCCAGCTCATAATATTCTATTCCGCCCACATTCTTCCATCCTCCATCCTCCATCTTTTCTCAGGACAAGGTCCAGTCTCTTCCTGTCTTTGTCTACCCTCGAACATCTCCCCTACCCCAGTACCATAATGAGTATAGTGTCTATCACATGCAAGGTTCTTAGTAAATGTTGAGTGGATGGAAGGATGAATGAGTGGGCGATGGGTTGGTGAGCAAATGGGTGGGTGGGTGGATGGATGGATAGATGAGTGGGTGGGCAGATAGGTGAGTGTGAGTGGGTAGATGGATTGGTGAACAGGTATATGGATGGATGAGTGGATAGATGAGTGAGCGGATCCATGGCTGGATAGATGGATGGATGGAAAAGAGGATGGGTAGATAGGAGGGTAGTTGGGTGGATGAGTGGCTACATAGACAAAGACAGTGTAAGAACAACGTAAAGGCTGAGTATAGTAGCTCACACCTGTAAATCCAAAACTCTGGGAGGCTGAGGCAAGAAGATCACAAGTTTGAGCCCAGCCAGTATCCCTTAACTCTCTTTCCTGTGACATGGTTTTTCTTCCCTTGCTTTTATGTTCTCTCAAAATAAAAAATAAAAAAGATCTGGGGATGTAGCTCAGGGCAGAGGCCTTGAGATCAATCCCCAGTACTGCAAAGATGGGGAGACTGTATTATCTTTCCATCTTTCAATTGCTGTGGCAAAATAACTGGGACATAAAAAAGAAGGAAAGGTTTGTTTTGGCTCATGGTATTAGAGGTTCAGTCCATGGTCTGCTGGATCTGTTATTTTGGGGGCTGTAGTGAGACAGAAACATCATAGCAGGAGGATGTGGTAAAAGAAAGCTCTTCATACTTCAGGGAAGCAGGAAGCAAACGGGGAGACCAGGATGAAGCCAGAGACAAACTCTAGTCCCCAAGTACACACCTCCAGCAACCTTTTCCTCAGACCACACCCACCAGTTTCCATCACTGTGCAATAATGGCATCATATTATAACTCTACACATGGGTGAATCCCCTGGATGAAGCCAGAGCCCTCAGGATGCAGGTACCTTCCCTAAAGCCCATCAGCTGGCAGCAAGCCTTCAACACAGTGAGCCTGTGGAGGAACATTTTAGACCAAACCATAATGGGTTTGGTGGAAGTTATTGATCATCTGAAGCCATGGATCCTGGTGTGGATGAAATTCTCTAGGTAACTAAGAAAAGCTGTAATGAGGTTCCCATGGTCTTGTCTTCAGGTTTCCCTGTCTCCTTGTTTTGTTTGGTACTGAGGGTTAAACCTGGGCCTTTCTCACTGAGCTACATCGCCAACCCCTTTTCTATTCATTTTGAGACAGTGTCTTGTTAAGGCACTAATTTGGCCAGGCTGGGCTCAAACTTGTGACCCTGCTACTTCAGCCTCCTGAAGTGCTGGGATTACAGACATCTGCCACCATGCCTGACTCTTTTTTACCTCCTATATCCTTGGTCCCTCTTCCCCTCTTCACATTGGCCTGGGCATGACTGGTACCACAAGCCTGACATAACCAGCTATCAGGTGTCTGGGGACAAATGACTTTCACCCTGGACCTGTCTGCTGGCCCAGCAAGGACTCCAAGGGCCTGGAGTCCTTAGCCACACCCTTAGCCCTCAGTTGTCTAGGCCCTCCCTGCAACATGGCTTCTCTTCCCTTGCTTGTTTTTTCTGGCTGGTCCTGGCTCGGCCTCGCAGCTGCTGATATGAATACACTAAGTGGATCAATAACATGTCAGCCCTCTGCCAAGAGCAAGGGAGGAGGGGGCTGCATCTATCAAGAACCAAGTGGCAGTTGATCATTTCTCACCTGGTGTTCACCTTCTGAAGCCCAGCGCCGTTCTGCTCCCAAGCCTGCTGGAAATTGGAAGGCAGGATCAGAGGCTCCTCAGCCACATCCCTTGCTAAGCCGGGAGTGCTGGCTGGCCTGAGTTGCCTACATGTGACTCTGCCTGGAGTGTGGGAGATGTATGCATGGCCCAGGCTGGTGAGCACACTCCCATCTGCAAATGTGAGCAGGTGTGTGTGTGTGTGTGTGTGTGTGTGTGTGTGTGCGCGTGTGCGTGCGCATGCGCATGTGCACGCGTGCAGGTGTGAGGCCTACCTGCCTCTACATGGGTGCATGTGCATCTATGTGAAGGTGTGGTCTGGGGCCTGTGCTGAGCCTCAGGTGCTGTTCTGTCTGCCAGGCGCTGCCTCCCCCAGACACCCCAAGCTCTCTGCCCAGGAGGGAGGGTCCCCTTCATGCTGCCCTGCCCTGATTCGTACTTCATTCCCCCTGGGCCCATGGTTGGAAGAGAGGAGTCATGGCTGGAGCCCTATGCTTCCCTGCTGTCCCCCTTTCTGCTTCAGAAAAGCAGGTACCCTGAGAGGAGGGCAGGCTGAAGGACGTGGGTTAGACAGGCAGGAGTGTTTTCTTTGCAAGGGACAGCATTGGGTAGCCCTGTACTCATGTGATACCTTAATGTCGGAGAGACTTAACTGCTCCAGTCACAGGCAGCTTTTCCCCAGAGGGTGGCCTTGGCTTCTCCAGGTCTCTGTTATCTCCCCATCTTTGTCACTTAACCATCCCTGAGCCAGTTCCTGGAATTGGGGGATGAACTAAGTGGGTTGGTCCAACAGGCCTGAATCCTTGGGGTAGACCAGAGGGACTCGGGTTAAGGAACTGCACTTTCCTGAGGAAAAGCAAGTGGTGGGGAACAGAGCAGGAAGTACACAAGGGCCTTCCTCCCTGGGGTGAGGGCTCTCATCCCAGGCACTGCCAGGCCTGGCCTACAGGGCACCAGGCCTGGCTGCAGGGTGCCCCCAGACTTCCCTGGGTGCTGGTGACAGCCATGTGGCAGGTCCTGGATGAGGGCAGCTGCTCTGGCCTCAGACTTTGGGTGAACCCAGTGCATCCTGCTTGGATGCTGGCTGGCAGACCCTTCGTGGACTTGCTGGCCCCAGCTCTTCTGCTGTTGCTCACCCCCTTTCCTGATAGACCCTGCCCCAGACAGAGCTGTGGCCTAGGTAGGGAGCCTGATACTGCTTGTGCCCCAGAATAGAGGGGAGGTACTTAGAGGCCCTGGGCAGGGAAGCATGACTTCTCTCTCCATGGATCAGGTACATAGGTGCATCATGGGAGGTCTTGCCTTCCTCAGTGACCTCAATATTCCTAGCTGCAGGTGCTCCTGGCCCCATGGGGCACAGCCAGAGTTACTGAAAGAAGCCTCCTGCAAAGCGTGGCTTCGGGGCTGTTCTCAGGGAAGCAGGTCTTCCACGTCTCCATGAATAATTGAATACACTGTAAAGCAGGCGTCTGCAGCCTGCAAGCTAGCCCCTCCCCCTCTGTGTGCAGCAGCAGGTCCAGCTGCTGGGTAGGGCCCTTCTGGCAGGGATGGCCCTGCAGGGGGTGGGGGCCAGGTCCACATCTGTCACTGACTCTTGTCCTCTCTCCTTTCCCTTTTCCTTTTTTACCTGTGCTTGGAACCCTCAAGGCAGGAAAGAGTCGTCCAAAAGGACCTGCTGCAAGTGGCAGGCATGACAAACCCAGCTCAGGGCTCCCCAGCCAGGAGGCATATAGATGCCTGCTTTGGGGAGGAGGCAAGCAAGCCTTGGTAGGCCTGGTGTAGGGCTGTCCCCAGCATCCCCTCAGCAGCTGTCCCCTGGAACCTGGCAGTCTGTTGCAATGGTGGGTGGGCTATGGCCAGAGGGAGAGGCTGCACCTGGGCATGCTCTGGCAAGGGTCTGGGCTGAGAAACCAGGACTCCTCTTGTAACAGAGGCAGATCCCTGAAGAAGTGACTGGGGAGGAAGGTAGTATTTTCCCAGTGTGGCTCCTGTCCAGAGGCCAGCTCAGCCAGGCATGGCAGCACATGCCAGTAATCCCAGCACTCTGAGAGAGTTTAAACCCCGGCTGGGTAACTTAGTGACTTGTTAAAAATCTGTCTCAAAGTAAACTTTTTGGAAAGGTGGTCTGGGGATGTAGCTCACTAGTGGAAGTGCTAATGTAACACCCTGGTCTCTACCCCCAGGCAGGGGATTGGGGGATGCCAGCTCAGTTGTGCATGTATATGTACGTGCATGTGTAAGAGGATGCTGTCATGAGAGACACAGGTGTGTGGTGCAAGGGGAGTACCAATTCCTGGGGGCCTTAGGAGCTGTGTGACTTCGTGTGATAGAGGAACACAATTGAGTCTCCCTGCCTTTGGCTCTGTGCATCTCAAAGATGTTTGATCAGGGCTGGCAAGGGTGTCTGCCTCCCTTCGGCTCCAGGCTGACACCCTGGGGACACACCCAGGGAAACCCTGTACTGAGTGCATCCCACTTGCACTCATACCCTTACGAGCTACACACAGCTGAGCTGAGCCTGAAGTACTGGTTGTTCAAATCTGAAATTCTTCTTAGTGAAATTTACAAAAGGTGAAAAATTGAAGTCCGATGGCCATTCATGTCTTGGTCACTGTGGTGACCCAGGGCTCCCAGTTGAGCCTGTGTGGGGCAGAGGAGTGACAGTGACACTGGCTTTGCTCCCAGGGCTCTGCTCTGAGTCCTGGGAACCCCCACTGCCTTGGCACCTTCACATGTTCCAAATGCTACTCTGTAGAAGGTAGCATTTCTCTCCTGCACCCCAGGCCTTCCCAGACTGGGACTTCTGGGGTCTCAGCAGAGACATGACAAGAAAAAAAGGTGGGACTGTGGGCCAGAAGAATGGGGCTGAAACATTAACTTTAAGAGGTGCTCTCGCCCTGCCTCTCCCTGTCTTCTTGCATCCTTTTGTCTCGTGGTAGATTCTTTGGGAGGCTCTGGCCACTACAGCTGAGGCCTGGTCACAGAGCCTAGGTGGAAACACCTGGGGCCAAGCTGCACTTTTCCACTGGAGACACAGAGAAGGGCGCTCTTGACTGGAGATGTTCCTGCTCCCTCTGGTGCTCCCTTCTGCCCTGCCTCACCCAACAGTGCCGCCCTTGCTGCCCAGCTTCCCTCACACTGCTGGGAGACTGGTTCTGCACATCCTGTTTCTCCACCCACTCCTCCTCTCGTGTCAAAAGCCCTCCCACCTTTCAGACCCCCTTGTCCTTCATCCCAAGGCAGCTTTGCCCCATCGCAAACTCTTTCTGTGCCAAAGCTATGCTTCCTCTGGGATCACACAGAAACCACTGGTGGTTCCCAGCCACATCCCACAGTCAGAGTCTCCTCCTACCGCCTTCCTTTAAACCATTGAGACAGGGTCTCACTGTGCAGGTCAGGCTGACCTTGAGCTCACTGTGTAGCCCAGCTGGTCTCGAACCTGCAATGATCCTCCTGCCTCAGACTCCCGAGTTCTAGGATTACAGGCATGCACCACTACACCTGGCTGCCCCTGTGTTCTTGCCAAGGGAAAAATCCCGGTATCTTAGGCATCTCCCCCTCGAGCTCCTCCATCTGCAGTACTTGAAACAGACTGAGGCAGGTCTGCAACTTGGGCTCACCTGGGAGGCTGAATCAGGCTCCCGGCAGTGTGCAGGTCAGCCTTTGGGAGCAGGGGTGCAGGTCCAAAGTCTGAGTACAGGGCGTGTGTGCTCCAGCCTGTGGACGTGTGCACCCATGCCCATGAGTGTCCGTGCACATGTGTGTGCCTCCAAGTCCTCGAGGGAGCCCCAGGGGAGCCGAGCGTCAGCTGCAGCCAGGCAGCACTGAGGGCTGGGGCTCGCTTCTTGTTGGAGGTCATGCTACTTGTCACGACTGGCTTCTTTATTAATCCACTTTGTGAACAGACGCAGAAGTTCATGTTGTGATTCTGGCCATTTGCTCCTATTTCCTTGGGGTCCCCCTGGGAGCAGAAGCACATGTTAAATATTTGCAGTTTTGCTGTGTTAGGTTTTAAAGTTCAGCAGTAATTACCGTGACCAGGTGCCAAGCAGATCTAGTCCCTGGGGAAGCTCCCACAGGTGTGCGCCAGTAGCTACATTCCAGCCTCTGTGCTCTTTGCATAAACCTGTGTGCCTTCCCTCCTAGCACCTCTATTTCCTGGACCCTACTGCGTCACTGAGCCCTAGGACGCAGACACATGCCTTCAGGTGGTGACCTTTTCCAGCTCAGTGGGAAGCCCAGCAGCAGCCTTTGGGGAGCCTGAGCACCAGGAGGGTAGGGGTTCCTGCAAGCCTCTGAGCACCCATAGCAGGTTCACAGCCACCCAAGTGCAGCTCACACATGTTCTGGCATGGCAGACAGAACTCTGTCCCCTGCCCCCAGAATAGATCTTAATTTTTTAATTCATCTAGTTCAAAATGCCCTGGTGCAGACCTTAGTAAGGGTGGCGTCCACATCCTGCACCTTGTTGTGTGTACTTGCTGCTTTGAGTGGCTCCTGTGGCAGGGAATGTGTCCTCTGGCCACCTGGATAGCACCTGCTTCTCGCCTGGGCTTTGACCGTGGCTGTGGGCACTGTGGCTTGAATGTGGTTTAAGTGCGTCTCCATGGCTCATGAGTTAGAAGTTGATCTTCAGTGTTATGATGTTGGAAATTGGTGGGACCTCTAGGGGCAGGGCTTAGTGGAGGGTGGTTAGGTCAGTAGGGACCTTGCCCTCTGGAGGGATTAGAACTCATTAGTTCCCCAGAGAGTGCGTTGTTATGACAGAGTGAGCCTGGCCCCTGCCTGCTCTCTGGCTCCCTATCTTGCCATGTGATCTCTCCTCCTCACTTGCTGTGCTGTTATCTGTCAGGTGACACAACTAAGGATCTTAATGCCAGACGGATGTCAGCACCATTCTCTCGAACTTCCAAAACTGTGAGCTAAATGAACATCCTCCTTATAGGCACCCAGCTTCAGGTATTTTGTTACAGCAATATTAAGTGGATTAATACAATATCTCACACTTCAGCAATGGATATCTTTCAGGGTTTTCCACCAGACCAAAGGGCTGGGGAGATGCAGGGCTAGCTGGTCCCAAGCAAAGAAAAAGGGGTGCATTCAGCAGATCCTCCCATGCCCATGCCCTGCAGGACCCATGCAGTACTGGGAGAGAATTCCTGTGTCCTCTGACCGAATACTTGGGTTTATGTTGATCAACTTTGCTGAAATGATCACAGACGTGCAGATATGTGTTTGTTCTCAATAGACTATCAGCCCATGGAAAAGGAGGCCAGGCACACTCCCCAGAGTAGAGCTGCTCAAGAGAGAGGAGCAGGGATGTCTAAGTAGGAGGCAAGAGGGAGAATGTCACCCCTGGAGCTCTCCAGGAGAGCTGGGAGTCCAGGGAAGTTGGAGCCAGGTGGAAGTAAGGGATAGAGAGAGCATACTGCACACCATAAGGCAGGCTTTCGCTAGGACAGACGTGAGCTCACCACGCTCTACATGCTGTGGTCCACCTCTGGGCCTGCCCTCTCTGGGCCTCCCGTGGGAGGAGCTGGGCATAAATAAGAATATCTGGGGAACACTGAGATAGACCTGACATGGAAAGCTGCTCTGCTGACCTCTACAGGAGTGAGCAGAGGGGAGATGAGCTCTCCTAAAGTTTGCAACAGAGCACCCTATGACTTGGGCATTCTAAGAACTCCACACCTCGGTTCCCAATGGTTGGAAACCTAGTGGAAGCCCAGGGGTAAAGGGGTTGACATTCCAGTCTTGGATCTGCTTCCCCTGCTCAGCCAAGGGGCTGGTGGCAGGATTCACTCTCTCTCAGACTGTTGGCCAGAGAATTCCCTCAGGTCCTATCACAGTGGGCAGTCTGGCTCCTTTCAGAATGAGCAAGTGAGGAAGGTAAGCAAAACAGAAGACACAGCGGCTATGCCACTTACCTCAGAGGTAGTTGCATACCCACCAGTGTAGCTGTATTCTCTGTTAAAAGCTGGTCACTGGTTCCAGCCTCCATGTGTAGGGAGGGTATGACAGAGCAGGTTCTCAAAGGGAACCATTAGGTGCCATCCTGGAGACTGCCTACCACTGGTGACACCATTAAGGTTCTTTTGGAGGGCGGGGGGAGATCTCATGTTCTGATTTGCCATATAAAAGGCACACTCTGCTGTTCAGTGGTTGGGGTGGGACAAGAATGAAGGGGGACCACTAGGTAGGAGATTTGCTTCACTGAAACTAGTTTTTCTGAAAGATGGGTATAAGATTGGTATGATGTTTCTTAACTTACAATGGGATTATGTCCTGATAAACCTACTGCAAGATGAAGATACCCTAAGTTGAAATGCATTTAGTATGTCTGACCTACTGAACATCACAGCTTAGCAACGTAGTACACTGTATTGCATTAGTCCCCTAGTGATCATGTGCCTGTCTAGGAACTGTAGCACATTGTTCCTGCCCAGCATCACAAAAGTATATGATATGTGTATCACTACCTTGGGAAAAGATCAAAATCCCAAGTATGCTTTCTACTGAATGCATATTGCTTTCTAGCATAAAGCTAAAAAGTTGCAAGTTGAACTGTTGTAGGTTGGGGACCTTGTATTATAGAACCTACATCAGAGGGCACTGTGAGACTTAAATGAGTCAGTATGGAGCCCTGCTCAATGGGGCCAGGCAGGTGCATGATCTTTTCCCCTTAGATGTGCACTTGCTATCTCTGAGGGTCTGACAGGTGCTGCTGCCCACTACAGTTTCTGGATGTGTCTTTTGTTTTTTGTCTACCTAAGTATAAACACTGAGTAGAGACAAGGTTCTTGTGTGGCCCTGTGCAGGAGGGTGTGGCTGGATCTCTGATGTGCTCTGAGGCCATGGGAAGAGAAAAGACATGGAGATGTTTTGTTCTCCTCCCAAGCTACTCAAAAGCCATTTCTGCTAGAAGCTGTCCCCAGCCTTGAAGACACAAAAGAGCCTGTGTGAGTGGCTCAGCCCATACAGGCAGAGATTGAGGTGAAGGGGAGAGGCCCTGTGCATCTCCAGCTGAGCCTCCACCTTCACCAGCCATGTCTGCCGCTGCATGAGCTTGGCCTGTGGAGTTCGGCTGGGAGCTGGATTGTGCTCCATTGTGATGCTTCCTCTTTCTTTGCGGGGTGTAGAAACAGCCCCCTGCAGTGCACGGTTGCCCTTGCTTTAAGGCTGAGGTCAAGCACATTTGCCTGTTCCTTGCACGAACCTCTTGTCTGGTCCTCCTAACAGAGTTGCTCTACATCGGCCATGGAGAGGCTCATTTCTAATGCATGAGCCTGTGTCCTCTGCCACCCCCAGCTGGGTTGTACTACAATACAGTTCTGACATGGACCACCTGGAGTTAGCGTCAGACCCTACAAGATCAGGACAGAGTCGCTCTTAAGATTGACCTTGCTACAGACCTCAGCCATAGGGCAGGTCCCCACATCACTCACACTGCTGAGCGACTGCCTATAGATTCAGGGACTTTGTGACACCTTGTACCCCTGGTCCAAGAATTTGTTAGAAAAATCTGCAGAACTGAAGAAAGTGCAGTGTGTACAGTTACAGTTTTGTTTGAAAAGATATCCTGAAAGTGAGATCTGGAAGGTCTTGAACACAGAGCCTACATCTCCTTCCATGCCTGGAGCCAAGGCCCATCATCCTCCTGAACACCCTGTGTTCAACTAGATGCTCCCCTGAGCCTTGTCATCCAGAGTGTCTATTGTGGCTTTATTGATTATAAGCAATCAGGTTGATTTCTCATTGGCCACATGACTAAACTCAACTCCCAGCCACTCTGCTCCTCAGAGGTCAGGCATGGAAAGTTCCCATTCTCTCTCAGGTGGTTGATGTTTTTGTCATGAGCTCTCATCCCAAAGTTCTCTGGGACCACACTAGAACTGTGATTAACTGTGGGTCACTGTGATTAACATAATGAAACACTGATCACTCAGGAAATTCCAAGGGCTTTGCAGCTCTGTGTCAGAAACAAAGGGACAGAGTCCAGAGAAGTTCTTGATTACTCCACAGCCCAACACTAAATGTGTTAGGCAGTTTTCCATTACTGTAACAAAATACCCGAGATAATCAACTCATGAGTAGAGGTTTATTTCAGCTCACTGTTTCAGGGGTCTCAGCTCATGAAGGTCTCAGTCCTGTTGTCTTGGGACCTGTAGTGAAGCAGCACATCACAACAGGGCATATGTAGTAAAGCAAAGATGCTCACTTCATAGCCACCAGGAAGTGAAAAGAGAGAAAGAGACCAGGCTCTAAATATCCCCTTTGTTATGGCTTATGTCTAGTTGTCCCCCTAAAGCCTCATACAGTCATGGGGTGGGGACATCTAGAGTTTGAGATTAACTCATGATCCACTGGGATTATGTGTTTTAGTACTGCTGGGATATTGGGTGTGTGTACCTTCCCCAGCCTGGGGCGATAGCGTGAATGTATTATAAGATAAACAGAGAAACAGACTCTCTCTCTGTTACTCTCTGTTGCTCTCCATTGCCCTGGTTGGTTGGCTGCCTCTGTTGCCATTTTTTGCTATCCCACTGCCATGAATTGGATGTTCTCTGCTCTGTTCCACTCAGCCTTGGAGCCAGCCAAATATGGACTGAAACCTCCAGTAACTGAGCTGAAATAAACCTTTCCTTCCTTCATTTTGGGTGTCAGGTATTTGTCCCAGCAATGATAGAAGAGTAACTAAGACACCCTTCAAGCACACATACTAAATGACCTAACTTCCTTCTACAAACCTTACCTCTTTTTTTTTTTTTTTTTAATTTAAGAATTTAAAATAATGGGTTTGATCCCTAGATTGCTGTGCTGGCCCCACCCCAGGACGTGCTGACAAAGCGATTGAGACTGGGCATGGTCGGGTACACCTGTAATCCCAGTGTTTGGGAGGCTAAAAGCAGGAGAATCACTACAAGTGTGATCTACATAGTGAGACCTTGTAGACCCAGTGCTAAATACATTTAAAAAAATAAACATAGTGATAGGAAAAAAAATTAGAAACAAAATTTCACTAAACAAAGTAATATGAATTCAACAATAGTTGCTATATTACATGATGCTATCTTCAAATTAGTTGTTCAGATTACCAGATATAAGCATGCAAGATTCGTTTAAAGAAAAAAAGAAAAAAAAACAATAACAAAGAAGTTACAACGCTTGCCTGGCAAGTGCAAGGGCCTGAGTTCAGTCCCCAGTCCTTCAAAAACCAAGCAAAGAAAAAAAAAAGGAAGAAGAAGTTATAAGAAATTCAAAAGAGGGGGAAATAATCGGAGTAAAAATAATTAAATAAGCATTGACTGCTCCTTTCAAAAGACCAGCAGAGGGCAGGTGAGATAGCTCAGCAGACTAAGCCCCAGGTGCCACACCAGCCCCGCTTCTGGGAGTGCTGAGCCAACCACCAAGATCGGACATGGTGGCGCACTCCTGTCATCCCATCTCTGGGGAGGAGGAGAGCGGGAGGATCACTCTGAGTTCAAGCTGCATAGTGAAATTCTGTACCAAATATATTAAAAAATAAAATAAAAAAAGCCAGCAGAAATTGATAATACAAATATCTAAACTATTCTGCATGTATACCTAAGTATATTTTTTCCCGTCTTTCTTTTGTCCTTTTCTTCCTCCCAGTCTTTCCTTCCCATTGAATGATTTCTTTCCCTTCCACAGTGTCAGTGGTACCGTTTAGATTTTCATTACTCTTTCAGGTTCTCACGCTAGCAACGTAATATGATCACAAACCCCACTCTTAAAGGTTCCACCACTGTCCAGTTCTGCCACAGACTGGCAATCAAACCCATGATACAACGTTCTCTGGGGGACACCTATCTGAATGTGTGGCTGTAAAATGTGGGCTTCAGCTTCCTCCCAGGTCCGTCTTCTGATGCCTTACTTTTCTTCTGTTGGTCCCACATTCCCTGTGTGCTCACATTTTGTGGGTGCCATCCTAAGCCCTGCCTTCACAGATGGAGTGTTCTAGATCATGCATTGCTGGTCCTTGCCTCAGAGTCAAAAGGACATATAAGAGCTGAAACATCCCTTGTATGTCATGTCCAGCCTCTGGTTCACAGGCCCCACACCGCATCTCAGCCTGCTGTGGGGGTAGAGACCCATGAGCCTCAGTCTCTGTTCCCATAGATGCTCCAGAACAAGCTTTGTTGTTTTTTTTTTTTTATGAGAAGAAAGTGGCAAGGACTCACACTGCATGACATGCGGCTGCTACCACTCAGCGGATGGGATACAGATCAGGGGTAATAGCCAGCCAGGCTGGGCCTTAACTCCCAGCTCCCAGAAGAATGGCCTTGTGTCACCCCAACTGCAGGGACTGAGAGAAGGGGAAAAAGCTTCCTTAATACCCAGGCCAGGGCACCAATAACTTCTGATGTTGGGGGATGAGGCCCTTCTTGTTCCCAGAGCTGCCCTGCCCCCACACCAGCATAGTGCCTGGAGTCCTCCCACGGTTCAGGTAAGAGTGTGGGTGACAACGCTGCAGGAAGTGAGGTCTGTTGGCCACCATATCTCCTCCCTAGCTTGGTCCCTGATGCATCCCCTGCCCCCAACATCAAGCCAAGTAGAGAACAAGTAGTGTGTCTTTCTGGGGGTCCTTCCTGGCCAAGCCTAGCGGCTGTAGCAAATGGCAGGTGTGGAAGTCCCTTGCCCAGGGGAGAAGGGAGCATCCTTTCAAAGCCATGCATTTGTTGGCAGGCAACAGTGCCAGGCCTGGATTTGGCTCAGAAAATCCCAGCCTTTGGCAGAGAACAAAGCCTGTCCCTGGAAACAGCATGGCTAGGAAGAGATGAGGAGGGGGACAACTACACCTCCTCCACCTCCCCCACCTCGCCCTGCTGGCTGGCAGCCTCTCTTGCCTCCAAGTGTAGAGAGGAGTGAGAGGGTGCATCCATTGAGACAAAGATGAAAACATTTGCCTCTCAAGCAGAGCAAGAAATTGAGCTTGAGGAGAGGGCTCCGCAGATTGCTGGGAGGAGGCATCACGTGCACCCCAGGCAGCGTGAGGATGGGGATGTGGATAGGAAGGAGTAAGGTCTGCCAGCAGTGAAGCAGCTGCCTCCCGACCTCCTGCCCCGCGGGCGGGGCAGCCAGAGGGTCTGAGCTCCCTCCCTCGCCTTTCCTCCCTCTCCCTCCCCCTCAGACACACTTCAGTCTTAACAGCAGTTATAGAAAATCACATTCTCATTTTCCACGAGCAGGACTACTCAGACCTGTAAATGGGATGGACCGTGCTCCCCCTCGTGCCTCTAATTACGGATATGCATTTCCTGAGGATCCATCCCATCAGCTGGTAAAGGTCCAGGTGTCGTGGTGCACACCTGCAATCCCAGGATTTGGGGAGGCTGAGGAAGGAGGAACACAAGTTTGAATACAGTCTGGGCAACTTAATGATTTAGAGACACTGACTCAAAATAAAAAAATATATAAAAGGGCTGAGGATGTAGCTTAGTACCAGGGCCCTGGGCTCAAGTCCCAGTTTTGCAAAAAACAAAAACAAACCAGGCGACTGCTCCCAGCTGAGAGCCTCTGGCAGCCTCAGTCTCGCAAAGTCAGGAGTCTGCAGTGATATAGACAGACACCAGGGGTGGCTGGGACTTCAGTCCTCACTTGCAGGGACCTCTCACCCCACACCCCTCTCTGTGGACCCTCTGTCCCTGTCCTCGCAAGTGGAGGCAGCCTCTAGAATTCTGCCTGGGCCCATATTCCACTGGGGATCCCCGCTGTACCCCAAATGCTGCTGCCAGGCTGAGTGGTTTATCACTGCTGTTCCTGTTAGCTGTGCTTGCTAGTCTAAGTCTCCAACCATTGGAGGGCAGAGAAGAGGCTGGAGATGAACCCAAGAAGGCTTCAAAGACAGCTGTGGTTCATAAAGTCAGCAGTGGAGAACTAGCCAGGAGCTGATCACGCCCGACCTAACTGCCCCAGAGTTTTGCTTGGCTCCACCCCATTCCCCGACTCCTGACAGTCCCTGCCACTCCTCCTCAGCTGTGAACCTGAGGAGTGGGGAGAAGGCCTTCATCAGACCAGGGCCAGGGGTAGGCTTCCTGTCAGAATGGAGGGTGGGGTGGCCCCAGTTGCTGTGGGTCCTTAGGAAGGCGCCACACTGGCTCTGATCTAGTCACTCAGTGCCTAGTTCCCCATCTATGACCTGTGCCTGGCTGCCTCCTCAGACTAACGTTGCTGTCCCCAGAGGAAGGATCCCTCAGAGGCACTCTGGGTGTCGGCTTGAGCTCAGGTTGGATGCCCAGCCCAGTGCCTGTCAGGCCAACGGGGGTGCCCAGTCGCCTGGGTGAAGCTTTGAGGATGCAGGGTATTGAGGGGAGCCCCATGTCCTTGAGGCAGCCAGGCGGTGGCCTATTTAGACTCTGTCTTATTCTCTAACACCAGCAGATGTCCTGGTCCCCACCCATCCCCCTTTCCCTACCATGGAAGTTGGCGGTCTGTGGCCATGTAGTCTGAAGTCCAAAGCTGAAGCCCCAGCATACACGGAAGAAGATGGGGTGTGCCATTTGTCACTCCATAGCCAGGTGCAGCCACTGGGTCATACATGCACAGCTGTTCCTGATGGTGAAAATTGGCTGCCAGGGTGACCCTGATGAGAGCTAAGACAAAGGGGACACTGTGTACCTCTCATGCTATTAGGTCCTAAGAATCAGCTTTTCCAAATCTAGGAAAGGGCCACAGGACTGATCCCCCTGAGGGGAGTTGTCCCCAGAGACTTCCAGGGCTTGTTATACTCCTCTCTGAAGTGTGGTCACCTGCCAGGATGGATGTCCTAAACAGCTCTTTCCTGAGCTTACCCTCTGCCCATCTCACTTTCCGTGTGAGACCCTGCCCTTCTCACTGTTCCCTGGACTGCCTGTCACATGGCCTCTGCATTTGATAGCCACTCACCTGGACCCTAGGTTGTGAGCCAGCATTTATCTCCAAGTCCTAGAGAATTTTTTCTTATCATTTTCAGCTACAAGTGGTTACAGTTTTCATTATCCTAAGACCAAGAAGGTGGAAAAAACTGTAGCTAGGAAAATAGACATGTGCCTTCCGCCCTACTCTGGGAACATCTTGACATTTAAATCCAATTACCCTTTTCCCATGCTTGATGAGGATATGACATGCAGCTAGAACATTCCGCCAGATAAATGTATCATGTCTCTCACCGCTCAGAGCTTCCCGGGGCTGATTTGAGGAGGCTGTGACACCCTCTGCCCTCACTCACCATCAGCCCGTGTGAGAGTATGGGGTCACAGATTGGCTAAATAAGAAGGCCCTGCAAATGTTTGCCTGGAATATTTTTGCATTTGATCTCTGCCCTTTGCTGAATCATTAGTTGGAAAAATGGAACAGCTACAAAAGCAGGAGGATTCATGGATGTGCAGTCGTTTGGAGCCCCTACCCTGAAGCTTTCGGCCAAGTGCCACCCACCAGGTGCCCCCAGGTATAGCAGGATTAATTAAACACATTCCCATTTTCCTTCAAAGCTCTGTCCTCTTAGAAGCAAAGAGTAATTGGCTCTAAGTGAAGCAGAGAGCCAATAAGGAGCTCTCATGCTATTATTCTGATATAAATATTAGTTCTCGTTTGACATCTGGAGAGATGGCATGCACGTTTTTCGGAAAGTGCGCAGACTCTGAATACAGACAGAGGTAGTGGGAGGTGAGGAGATTGCAGGGATTAATTAAGGACCTTGTCTCCTCTGCCTGCTAAAAGGGCTTCGTGGTATGGGCTGTGTCCATGGAGACTGGGCCACGCTTCTCCACCTCAGCTGTGCCCGCTTTCAGAAACCCATCAACCATGGAAAGTTAGAGCATTTTCCTTGACTCCTACTCCGTTTCCATCTGCGGAGAGTGAGAAGAGAGAAAGGAAAATGTAAGTTCATGGATATTCAGAGTTTCATTTTAACTGTTCCAACCATCTAATCTCATCCCCTTCTTGTTCCCAGCCGTGACCATTACCAGCCTGAGGGCTGGCTATTCCTGCAGCAATGGTGTATTAAAAAGCAGAGAGTGGCTAACCCCGCCCTCCCTATCCTGATTTCACCCACCCTCTGGAAGTCAGGAAAGCAGGAACCATCCCTTCCTCCCTCTCCCTCCCTCCCTCCCTCCCTCCCTCCCTCCCTCCCTGCTTCCCCTCCCATTATGGCTGAGTGACCATTTGTCTTCCCCTGAAGGGTCTGATTATCCTCAGATATCCCAGCGTTTGTACCATTTGTCCCAACTGCACTGTTACACCCTATGTAACCAGAGGAACTTAATAATTAGGCATTAAGTCATTCATTTCTTTTTTTTTCTCCCAAGCACAGCACAGGACTCAGTGGCACTAATATTTATGAATGTACAGGTACATAACTGTATCTGCTCGCGCCCTGAGTGGGACTTGGAAGTCCTTCTATCAGCCCCCAAATGCAGTTCCCAGGAGCTCACAGGTACCTGTTGGTTTTTACAGAAGTACCTTTAGTCCTTCCTTCTAATATTCTCAGAGGTTAGGTAAGAGTTGAAAGTGAGATCTTTCTTTTCCTTAACATCTAGTCTGGGAATATCTCAAGAGGAGACAGTCAGGGCGTCTGATGAGGGCTCAGCTGACAAGCAAGAGCGTCAGCTGCGTCAGAGGCAGTGATGATCCAGGCCGCTGTGTTCGAGGACCATTCTCCAAGCAGAGGCAAGGAAGGGCATTTCATCACTTTCCTAACAAGTCTTCAGGTACTACTTTTTCCTGCACTAGAAATTGAACCAAATCCTTTCCACTGAGTTGAATCTCAACTCTTTTAATGTTTGAGATGGAGTCTTGCTAAGTCACTAAATTGCCCAGACTGGACTTGCATCATGATCCTTCTGCCTCAGTCTCTCAGAGTGCTGGGGTTATAGGAGTGTATCACCACACCCGGTTTATTTGCTTTTAAAAGAAACTACAGTGGATCCTTGACTTATGAATCCATTCATTTGTGAGGGATGGTTGTAACTCAAGTAGTTGCAAGTCAAGACTATTTTTCCTATAAGAAATAATGGGAAAAAATCCAAAATGCATTCTGAACCTCCCAAAACACCCCTTAAATTGTTCTGATAAAAACATTGTATAATGTGCATAATTTATCAGAAACACCCACAATTTTCCTAGTGCATTCATCAAAAGGTATACAATGTGCCTAGTATACCCCGAACAGTTTCATACTGTACTCATCATTCAAGTTGACATCTTTGGCTTGCAGGACTGGAGGATGAAAGGGAAGATGGTATTGTTTGGAAGGAAGGCCCTCTTCCATAAGAGTATCAGGAATCAGGGGCTAGTGAGATGGCTCAGTGGTCTAAAGCACCTGCTTAGGAAAGCTTAGGCAACTACAGAGATCACAGTTCGATCCCTGGCACAACTTGCTGCACCAGCCCCACCCCCAGGGCAGGCTGAGCCAGCCATAATAATAATAAGAAGACTAAGAATATCAGGAATCTGGCTCTGGTGTTCTTTCTCTCCTTCAGAGAGTCTGTAGCCCACTAGGATCTGCTTCTGGCTTCCTAGATTTCAACCTTTTCAGAACTAAAAATTGGTTTTCTGTTTCTGTTTTTTCTCTGACACTATTCTTTTTATTGTGATTGTTTTTATTTCCTTTCCCTTCCTTCCTTTGTTTCTTTTCTAGTTTTCTTGGGGCTGTTTTTATAGTAGTAATTATGGTGCTTATGTAAAGCACTGACCAAAATCACGTCCACAAAGATGTATATCTGATGGATGCTTTTCTGGCATTGAAGGTCTTTAACCACACAAATGGCCAGCGTTTGGATCATAACTCAAGACTTTGGCCATAAGTTGAACCTAAAATTCCAGTAGCAACCCAAGTTTTTTTGTGTCTGAAGCCAATCATAACTGAAAGGACCACTGTATTAGGGCTGGAGGGTGTGGCTCAGTAGTATAGCTCTGGTCCAGCATGCACAAGGCCCTAGGTTTGATCCCTACTGCTACAAAAGAAAAAAAAATATTTCCTTAAAAATATTTTCTAGAGACTGAACGTGGTGGCATGCACCTGTAATTCCAGCACTTGGGAGGCTAAAAAGAGGAGGATCACTATGAGCCTGATCTGTGTAGTGAGACCCTGTAGACCCTGTACTAAATACACTAAAAGCAAATATTTTCTAAAGCTGAGCCTATAAGTCTAGAGCATAGGAGGCTATGAGTTCAAGGGCAGATTTGGTTACATAGTGAGTCCAAGATCAACCTGGACTACTCAACAAGATCCTGTCTCAATATTTTTTCTAAAACATCTGTAATAGATGCCTATAACTTGTCTTGGAGTTATATGCAAGTGTGAGACTGTGCTGGAACTGTCCAGTAGTATTAGAAGCTCTGAATAGAGAACTCAAACTGGTTTATAGGAGCAAACTTTGCACCATCCCTCTAAGAGTATGCATCTGTGTTGCGGAAGTCCTTGGTGACCTCTTCTCTAACTCACACAAACCTTGACAGATCTGCAGGTATCTGCAACATACAGAGCCATGACTTGCAAATTCTCTTGGAGAATTTGCAAGACCTTGATGGGCTCCTTGGTTTTGAATTTAGTCTGGTACATGTTTGCAAGTCAAAAGAGACCATCAGATTTCCTGTACCCTGAGCAGTCCAGTGCCTGGGGAAGTTGGCTCTGGGACAAAGACATCACATTAGACTATGACTGACTTCAGAGCATGAAAATAACTATTCCATGGAGAAGAGAATTACTGATATAGACCCAAACGGGCAGATCCCTGAGATTGAACTATTGCACGGGGTTTCAATCAAAGATCTGAAAGAGTGGATTAATATTTTGGGCTCTCTCTCTCCTTTCTCCCTTTCTCCCTCTCTCCTCTCTCCTCTCTCCTCTCTCTTCTCTCTTCTCTCCTCTCTCCTCTCTCTCCTCTCCTCTCCTCTCCTCCCTCTGTCTCTCTTCTTCCTCTCTCCTCTCTCCTGTCTCCTCTCTCCTCTCTCCCTCTCTCCTCTCTCCTCTCTTCTCTCCTCTCCTCTCTCTCTGTCTCTCTTCTTGTACTTAGCTCACCACTCAGGAGGTTCAAGGACCCATAAAGGCCATCCTATGTCCACCCACCTTTGTATGTAACTAGACACAACCTCTCTAGAGGTAACCCATTTTTTTAAACCTCCCTAGGGGTAAATTAGTTTTGCATGTGCCCCAGAACTGATACCATGTAGGATATACATGTAAAAATATTGGCTTATGAACACTAGGACCATGAGAGACTGTCCGTGGTGCTGAGCTAATTGTGGTCATGTCAGCTGATCATGCCTGTGCCAAGGACCACACATAGATTGTCCATTGTGCAGAAGAGCTCACACTTTCACTCTCTATGGGCCTATTATCCCAGAGAACAGGACATGGGCTAGAGCCCAGCCTAGAACACAAGGAGCTGTCTGTGGTGCTGAAAAGAGGCTGTCTTCTTCCTGTTCAACCCCCACCATAGTCTGTGATACCAGCCCTTAGCCTGGCTTTGATCACGTAAGTGTAAATTTCTCTATTTGTTGATCCTTCTAAGACCCCATCTAGAAATGTCGCTTTTTCTGCCTATTGTCGTTATGCCTGAGTCAACTCTGCCTGTAGCTTCAGTCCTCTCTGTCCCTAAACCAAGCTCGCCTTTTGACTACAAACCTGAATATCCATTCTGTCTGTCACATGTTAGGCTCCCTGGGAAGGCAGACCCTGAGGCAGAGATGTGTCCATGCAACTCTGAAGCTTATTAGGACTGCATTATGACAGTGGAAAGGAGAGCTAAAAATAATGCTAGAGCAAAAATATAAATGTCCACTACCCATTCCAAGTCAGTGTGAGCCATTTCTGATACTTCTTTTTGACCAGTGGTTGCACCCTATGTACCTGAGATCATGTAAATCTTTGCTAGAAAAGAGACCATATATCATAGTATGGTCACAGTTGGGGCTATGGCTTCATAGATTTGTGGTACGCTTTTTTTTTTTTTTTTTTTTTAATTTGTGTGTTTGGTACAGGGTCTCACTATACAGATTGCACTCATGGTGATCCTCCTGTTTTGAACCTCCCAAGTGCTGGGATTACAGGCATGTGCCACCATGCCTGGATTCCATTGCTGGCTCAGCACACCCTGGGGGCAGGACCAGTGCAGCATTCAGGGCTGGCGTGGCATTCAGGACCAGAGATCGAACTCTGGTTCCTGTGCTTGCCAAAGCAGGTGCTTAGTCTGCTGAGTTACCTCACCAGCGCTTGTGGTGCTCTTATAAGGCCCATTTGTCTTTTGTAAAGACCAAATGAGTAAGTTACATGGAAATTTGATGGTGAAAACTACCCCTGTATCCTCTAGGTCTTTTATTTATTTATTTATTTATTTACTTATCACTTACTTATTTATTACATGGTACAGGGTCTCACTACACAGCTTGGACTCGTAGTGATCCTCCTATCTCAGCTCCCCTCCCCCAGTGCTGGGGTTACAAGTGTGCACCACCATGCCTTGTTTAAATGGCCAGCTCAGTTTCAGTGGCCAGCTCTGATACGATACTGGGGATCAAACCTAGGCCTTTGTGATTGCCAAGCCAGCACTTAGACCACTGAGCTGTCTCTCCAGCCTCTCCTTTAGGTCTTTTTAAGTGGCACAAGTCCTTACAGTGTCCCAAAGGATATGATATTTTTACACAATGGACTATTACTCAGCTATTAAAAACAGATAAACTTGAGGCTTTTATAGGTAAATGGATGCAACTAAAGACCATACTCATAAGTGAAATAAATCAGACGTACATGTCCAAGCATCACATTGTTTCACTAGTATAATATCTGAAAGAGTAAATAAAATCTGAAAGGTACAATCAATACTGTGAAAGAAAAAGAATCTGTTCAAAGGGAAGGAACAGCTAGAATGAGGAAAAGGACAAAAGAAAGAAGCGGAAGGTCCAACCAGATAGCTCAGCAGATTAAAGTGCCTGCTTAGGCAGATGCAGGGACCAGGGTTCAATTCCTGGCATGCTGTACTGGCCCGGCCCCTAGGTTGCTCTGAGATGGCAACTGAGACTGGACATGGTGGCACACATCTGCAATCCCTACAGTTGGGAGGCTGCGGAACCCTATAGACCCTGTACTAAATACATAAGAAAAGAAAAGAAAGAAGAGGAAAAGATATATTTATGTAGGGCCATGGAGATAGCTCAGTGGTCTAAGCACCTGCCTATGCAAGCACAAGGACCCAGGTTCAATCTGAATATCATATACCATGCCAGCCCCCCTGCAGGACATGCCAAGCTGGCCACCAAAACTGGGTATGGTGATACACATCTAATATCCCAGCACAAAGGAAGCTAAAACAGGAGGATCAATATGAGTCCAGGCTGCATAGTGAGACCCTGTTCCAAATACTGTATATATATTTAAGTATACATACAGGATAGCTTAGATAATTGTACTGCTGGTTTCTGGTAGTCTATTGAAAGGAGCTGTTAATGCTTAATTATTTTTCTTTTTTCTTTAAGTTTCTTACAACTTTTGTTTACCAACTTTGCATGCTTCTATCTGATAACCTAAACAAGTACTTTGAAGACATTATGCAATGTCACAACCATGTTTGAATTCTTATTATTTCATTTAGTGAAATTCTGATGTTTTTTTTTATTCTCTTTATTTAAAAAGTCTGCTTAATGCAAACCTCAAGGTATAGCATTTGTGCACTGGTAAGTCCTCTAAACCGATCACATTCTTTAAGAAAGAAGTAAAGTTGTGTTTCATTTGATAGAAAGTGTCACTGTCACAGGCTTAGACTGAGCACTTTCTACCTTTGTAGTCATTATCCCACCAGTGCAGGACACCAGGCTTCTGCCAAGTATCATATCTGCCCATCCTGATTATAGATCCAGTGACGGGGAGGAGAATCACCAGGTAGGAGTCTGGGAATTCAGCCTGGCCTAGACTGGGGCCATCTGTTATTTGCTCCATATGCTATCACTCTACCAGGAGCCATTGTGACCCTTCAGTGTCCAAGCAGTCAAGTTCCCCGGTGCAAAGGTTGGTTTGTACCCAAATCTAGAAATTTTTTACAGTGGACACCTAGCCAAATAAATAACTGCAAGTCACTGTGAGGAAAGCATGAGGAAACGTTAGCCTGTGTCCTTGCTGTGGTGTCATGGAGCCCTTCCTCTTGCGGACCTGACTTGTCCTTTGATTGCTGAGTTCTGGATCTGAAACCTGGGCAAGGAGTTGTGCCCTTTTACTGTGGCATCTGCCAACAGCCTCCTGAGCGTCTCTCCTGGATTTGCTTTCGTGGTATGTATTCATCAGTACTGTGTTTGGCTGCCCATCTCTCTGGCCCTTGGGAATGCTCTGTTTTAATAAACATCTCATAGCTCTCTGAGAGACAGCTCCTCTTGACTGGTATTGCTGCCCACTGGGATAAGTGTGCACACTTGGGTTATGATGCCAAGCAACACCACTGAGTTTTTATTATTTCAGGATCCTGTTATCTCCCATCAGTATCAGGGAATGACATCTTCAGCATCCAATGCTGTCCTGACAAGGAGAGGTATCCCAGAACTTCTCTTTGATGCTGGAACCTCTCTCCAGTGCCTTCTGTATTGCTTTACAAAAGGAAGTCATGCTAGGTGACCCACAAAACATAGCAGTGGGTTTCTCAGCCTTTCGTGGTGCCTAGTATGTGCGCCGTGGCCTCATTGTTTTGTGAGTGTCTTGCTTATCCTCCTCTCTCCACAGTAAGAATTCAGACTTCATTTCTGCTTCACTGAGTGTGGACTATTACTTTCCCTGAGTTTCTAAGAAGCATCCGAGCAGCATGCCTGCATCATCTTCCGGGGTCCTTGCAGAGCTTTGAAACCTTATATCCCAGGAAAATGCTCCCCTCTGCATTCCTCTGCATCCAACTTGGTGTTCTGCTCTCGTACCTGTCAGCCTCAGCACTGTGCACCCTCTTGCTTCTGGGTCTGTCACCTCTCACAACATTGTTCCTTTCTTCCCTTACAAGTCTAGCACTTTCTGATTGAGTTATGTTGTGGTTTAACTACACCAGAGGTTTTCAGAAACTACGGCGATTATTTAGTTTTCCAAATGTATTACAATAAAAGACACGTTGCCTTCATTTCCCGCAGAATGCTAGCCGCACCTCCCTGCCCCCCTG
>PVKN010000026.1:0-98074 GCA_004027915.1 Capromys pilorides | reverse complement strand
GCAGTGAATAAGGTTGGTGAGGTTGCGCTGAGACGGCATTTTTCTTTGTCTTTTTGAGACAGAGTCTCTCTGTGCAGTTCAGGCTGGCTTTGAGCTCATTTTGTAACTCAGGCTAGTCTTGAACAGCAGGATCTTCCTGTCTCAACCTCTTAAGTTCTGGGATAACAGGGGTGCACTAGCATGCCCAGCTGTAATGTTTTTATTGGACAGAAATTGCCACAAATATTTGATCAATGAGGGATAATCAAAAAGGATAGGTACTATTTAAATCAAAAAACATAATACATATAAACCTCCTCAGTGTACTCAGAACTTTCTCCCTCACTTTGAACACACTTATCCCATCATTTTTGGTAGTATGTCTCTTACTGTAATAAGTTTTTCTTAGGGCTGGGCATGGTGGTGCACGCCTGAAATCCCAGCACTTGGGAGGCTGGGACAGGAGGATCAGTGTGAGTTCAAGACCAGCCTGGCTACAAAAGGGAGCTCAAGGCCAGCCTGAGCTGCATAGCAAGACTCTGTCTCAAAAAGACACACACACACAAAAAGTTTTCTTAAATTTAAACATTCACTGTGTTCTTCAATCACCTTTTACAGTCAGTGGTCTCATGGAGACAAGCTGGGGGAAGCATGTATTGTTGGTACAGCAGAAACATCTGCAGCGCCTTCTCTTAAAGGGTGAGCATCAGCCTGTACTGCAGCGGGCCCAGAGGACTTAGGGAAACATGGGTGTTCCAGGCTCACACATGCATCAACCCAGACACTCTCATTCCATTGCTCAGGGTCTTCTTCCTGCCCCATCAGCTGCCTGCCACTGCCAAGAATTCCCCTTCTGAAGTGCTTCTACCCGTCAGTGAGTCCGAGGACTGCTCTTCTTGCTGCAGAAGACTAAAATCTCTTTATAGGTTCCCAGCCAATCCCTAGCTACCAAGTTAGCATTCGCTGAATAGTTCTCAGCCTTCATACATACCTCAGAGCATTTCCTCCTTCTGACTTTCCTGCTGTTCAAGCATTTCAGTAGTTACATTGCTGCCTTTTGTCAGGTGCTCTTCGTGCCCTACCTACCACCAGTTCTAGGGTCCTCACTGGCGAGTGATTCGACCCTAACATTTCATCTCAGCATCTGCCTGCTCAGACCGCTGAAGATGGACTCTGAGCACATGCAAGAAGGGTGTTATGTGGGGTGATGGGATGGGAGGTGCTATTGGGGCCACACCTGGGAGGAAAAGAAAGGGAAGAAGCAGGAGGAGGCAGAGGCAAAAGTCAGACTGTGATTTGGTCAGCAAATCCCACAGGGTGCCCTGGAGCTGGGACAGTGCTGCAGAGATGTCCTGAATCGTTGCAGAGGGGGCTGCACTTCTATACCCCACTCCACCCAGTCCCTGGATGCAGGAAGCCCAGGGAAGGTGGTGCAGACTTTGGTGAGTGGGCTTTTTCCAGAGCACAGTCTCAGGAGAGAGACTCAGCTGTGGGTACTGTACTGTGACTGTGCTGCCACAATTTAACCCAGCCCCAGGCTCCCTGCAAGATTCATTTTTAGCCCACAGTGACCCCTCTGCCTGCCCTTTGCATCCACAGCTGACAAGGAATGACTGGGACTGCCTTTGTATGGTGGAGGGAATCTCTTCACACTGCTTAGCCTGCTTAAGATCACTGCAAAGTAACTGTAGTCACTGTGATTGAATCCACTTCTTTTTGCAGTTTTATAAAAAGCCTTTTCCTTCCAAGTGTTGCCATTTGGTTTCTGAGATACAAGCAAGATCTCTGAAAAACTGAAATAGCACTCTTTTTTAACATGGCACTTTAGAGTTCTAAAATATGTTCACACAATTTTCTGTCAGTTTAATTGAAGTGTAATTTATAAACAAGAAAACACATTCATTGTAAGTGAGTTTTGATAATGTATTCCATTACCCCAAAGGAGATATAAAGCATTTCTCTCACACCAGGACATTCCTTCATGCTCTGCTTCCTCAAGTCCCCACCACCTGCCTAGGCCATCAGTGACTGACAGAAATTAGCTTTGATTATTCTTTTTTTTGAAATAACAATATTTTATTATTTTTTTCAAAAATATGATAGTAGTACATTCCCAATAATTGATACAATGCATATTGTTGTCCTCATAGTAGTTATACAG
The DNA here is from genome assembly GCA_004027915.1 of Capromys pilorides. Taxonomy (NCBI): domain Eukaryota; kingdom Metazoa; phylum Chordata; class Mammalia; order Rodentia; family Capromyidae; genus Capromys; species Capromys pilorides. The sequence continues at coordinate 95,934 of PVKN010000026.1, read as the reverse complement.
AGCACAGGGTGTAGACATGATAATTTTTCTAATCAATGTTGATACAAAAATTTCTCATTGAACTAAGAGAAAGTAGTTGTATACATGGTCCAGTATTTCATAATCGCAATGGATTATTGGCAGAACTGGCAATGTTGGAAGCTGTTGATTTAAACCTTTTACAGTTCAGCATACTAATCTAACTTTATGTTTTATGCCTCATTGTTAAACTTTTCTGCTGGGTGGTTAAGGGCAAATTAAAGCCAGACCTGTATGACAAAACATGTAACTTTTGTGTCTCCCAAGGTCAGTCAGATCCCCTCAGGGTTTACTTTGAAGCCATGTATAGTGCTTTGTAGAGCTGTTGTCAGTGTTTAGTTCTGATTATTCTTGAAGTTTATATCACTGAGATCCTACACTCCAATGCCTGGCTTGCTTTGCTCACCAAAACAAGGACAAGATTCAACTATGTTGGTGTGTGTATTGGTAATTTGTTTATTTTTATGGTCAAGTAGTGGGGACAAATTGTAGAGATGTGATGTAACTTCATTTGTTGATTCACCTGTTGGTGGACATGTTCTTTCAGTTAATCGCAGTATGCCTGGACCCGGGTACTATGGTCCCTAGTGAGGTCCAGACAGAGAAGATGTACATGCAGCCATGTATCTGGAAAGTGACTAGGATATGGGCTCAGAGAACTAAGAGCATAAGACTTCACTCCAGCATCACATAGCAGAGGACTCAAGGACATAATGGTCGGTCCAGACAACTGATGTGTTCTCTTTTTCCCCCAAGACATTTGTATTTTCTATAAGATGCTCTAGACATTTTCTCTGGATGCTACTTGAGTTAGCATCCTGCCAAGCAATATTAATTCTCCTTTTTTAATTCAGGGTAATAGTAGTCGAGGGGCAGACCTGCAGAGCAATCCATTTTGGCACATGCATGTCAAACAGACTATATATTATGACATCAGACACTTTGAGAAAATTGCTTTTCCTCCTTGAATGCCAAGTCATAAATAATTTCAGGTTGGGAAGAGCTCTGGTAAGCATATGTTTGACTCTAGGGAATGGCCTGTAAATACAGTGAACCATGGAATAATAAATGAGAGGACAGATTTGTGGGGTCGCTTCAAGTTTGAACTTTGCTATAACTTGTTATTGTAGAAGCCGTGGCTACCCCACCTAGACCCATGTTAGGAGGCGGCTGCTACCATCCCCCCACTGAGAATAGAAAAGGACTGTTAGAGACTCATGGTCACAACCCTAACTAGACATTTAAGCTCAGTTGACAGCAGCCTCCTCTTCTGCAAGGTGATATCTTCCTCTGGAGGTGGCCTCCCACCATTCGCACACTGGTAAACCTACTCTTAGAGGTGGGTTGAAGAGGAAAAGAAAGCCTCACTTTGTAAAACTGCCAATTTCTGTGGTGTAAATGCTTCCTCTACATCTAATTCATATTAGATGCCATATAAAAAAAAATAAGCAATAGATTCCTTAGGGGTAGAAACATGCAAAAATAAAAGAAGTAAAGTTGGGAATGATGGCCACAGAATTCTGTAGTGATTACTTCTGGCAGGTACAGGAGGAAGATGTCTGACATGGACAGAGAGACCTTTGATAAATTGTCTTTCCAGCTTGGGACTGAATTCCTGGTTGTATGTATTATTGTTGTTGCTGCTGTCATTAGTGTTAAGGAGGTGCTGGACATAAACCTAGAGCCTAAGGAGTACTAGGTAAGCTTTACCACTGAGCTATACTCCTAACCCTGTTATTATCCTTTGTAATGTATATACTGTATGTTGCATATTTTCTTTTCCATGAATGAAATGCTTCATGACAAAAACATTTCCAAGGAAGTCTTGGGAGCTTTGGGTTTGTTTTCACTGGCACATATGGGATGCAAATGCACTGGAAACCGGGCAGGTCTCCTGACTCCCTCTGTATTTGCCCAACTCCGTGACTACAGAGCTCCACCTGATGAGTTCTGGGGGAGAAGGAATGAGGCACTAGGGATGGGGATTTCAAGTGCCTGCAGAGAGGCAGAAGGAGTTGCTTGGAAGCTTTGACAGATTCCCCCCACCACCATTAGCCCAGGGGATGATGCCCTGCTTGATCAAAGCCAATTTTCTTCTAGCCAAGAGGCACTTGTCAAAGTCCGATTATTTCCACCACCAGGTCAACTCCATCTAGGACCTCAGACTTCCTCTGAAAATGCTCAGATCCAGGCAATCCATTTCCTGCCTCACATACTCTCCACCCACTCCCACCCCCATCATCATCTCTATTTTCCACATGAGGAAATACAAGGTCTGAGTAGGTCCAGATCTGCTCAAAGGCCCACAGCTGGCGAGAACTGGAGCCACAGGTGCCACTATAATGGCTGGGCCTACAGCTGTGCTCCTGCTGCTGCTGAGCAAGCTCACAGTTCCACACTCCACCAGCCCCAGGGTCCCTTCGCCAGAGCCTTCCTTCCTTCTTGAGGTTCCGTTTCTGCATGACGCTTTCACTGTGCTCCTTGCTAGTAAGAAAAGATGCAGGATCATCAAGCCATGGGCCAGGTTGATCACATCATCCTCTTCCAGAAGATGCAGATGGCCTTGGGTGAAAAGCCTGAGAGTCCCCCTTGTAGAGATGATGAAACGGAGGCTGAAGGTAGATGTAATTCTGCTGGTCCTAGCTCTCTGACAGCTCTCACAGCTCTTTCTTGCTTAGGACTTCTTCCTTAATCCAGAAGTCAGTGCAGCCATTGAGGACAGAGGGTCCTTACCCCAGGAAAAGGTATGGCCAGCCCCAGGGGAGGAGAGAGGCACAGGCACTGGACCAGAGCAGAGAGCAGAGTCTAAGGAAGCCAGGCTAGAGCTCACATGCCTGAGGGCACCAGACAGGAACTGTGGAAGAGACAGAGGGGGAGCAGCCAGGGTAGTCCCCAACTCAAGAAGCCCTGTCGAGTAGAGGGCGAGGCTGGGTCCTCTGAGCCCAGCAAGAGCCCCTGTGTTCTGTACTCCAAAGTCACTCAGCAGGCCATTGTGGGGCTCTGCCTAGCTCACCAAGCGCCCATGCCACTACAAGCCTTATGTACCTGCCATTGGCAGGCATGGTTTCTCTGGCTGATTAATGCCTTGCACCTGTCCATAAGCTATCCCCCGAGTCCTGTGGATGTGAGGTCCCCTTAAACTTGTGAGCCTTTGCTAGGGCCAGTCCAGGAAACTGGTCTGACTGGGGGGATGAAAATGCCCAAAGTAGGCCAGAAGGTTCAGGCCTGAGAGAACCCTGAGAAGGTGAGGACTCTTCTGAGAAGATGCAGAAAGCTGAGAGAACAATGGGGGATGGATATGAGGATGTTCCTGGGTGTGAGGATGGGTGTGATTTGTCCTAGTAGGATCATGACTGAGTTCTCTTTCTCCAGAGTTCAAAATGTCATGTTTCTGCAGGGGCTTTGGTCACCAACAGAGGTACACACAGGGCAGACCACAGTATGTCTAGTTCATTTATTGTGCAGCTACCGCCGTAATGATAGGACCTAGGCCTGTGAACATCTGGAGGAGAAACCATGAAAGTTAGCACCTCTATGTCCTGGCTGACCCCTGTCTACTCCACCCATCCCCAGGCTACCAGCCAGGCCATCCCCAGAGGCCACCAGAGGAGCTAGCAAACAGGTCGCCGGGCACCACCTTCCCACTAGGGATCTAGACTACCAATTTTCTTAATAGATCGCTCATAGGAGGCCCCAGGGTAAAAATAACTAAAAGCAAAATAAAATATTCTTTGTAGTTTTCTAGCATCAGCACTAGAGACTCTAGGAGACCCCAGGCACCAGGCACCCAACCCCAAATCCGAGAAAGGGAAAGAAATTTCAGTACCCTCGGATCCAACCTCTCCTCCACGACAGAGCAGCTGCCCCCAGCAATGGGCAAGTGCACCACCTTGCCAGCTCTGCCAGCCTAGCAGGGGAGGATTTCATTTTGAGCTCAGATTATTATCAAGTACAAAGGAGAGTGATGGGGAAGTCACAAGCTCTCCTCGTAATAAGGATCCCATTTCCTGTTGTACTTGCTTCTCTCACATGATGCTGTTACAGAAAATGGAACAAAATGGAAAAGACAAAAAGGTGAGTGCAAGTAATTAACTTGGCCCGAAAGACTTCCCAGTGGAGGTCGGGGACAGTGGGGGCAGGACGAGGGTACACCCCTGCACAGTCGCCCATCCCAGCTGCTGCTGGCCTCATCCAGGGGCTGATTCCCTGCTCTGCGCAGTGAGGGGAAGTATGGAGCTGCCCTCCCGCTGTTCAATAACTGATGACCATTTTTCTCCAATTAAAGTGAAATTAAAGGATCCTCAGACTTTAGATGCCCAAGTAAAATAATTAGTGCTTCAAATGTTAATTGTGCTCAGATGTGCCTTTGCCTGTGGAGACAGCCTGCAAGCCAGTATGTGCAGACAGGTGATCCTCTACCTCCTCCCCTGACTCTCAGCCCCCTGGCCTCCCTGGTGCCCCAGGGTGGGCTGCCCAAGACCAAGACCCTGGGCCCATTCTGATTGCAGCAGCTGAGGGAACTCTGTGACATGGATGTGATAGTAGTGGGAGACCTGCTGGGATCCTCTTCCTGTCCCTTATGTCCATCCTATCCCCTGCCTGGCCAACCCCTTATCACCAAGCCCTGCAGGGTAACATCAGCTGATGACTAGAACCAGTATAGGATGTCAGATCTGCTCTAGAACTGTACTCTGCCCCCCACCAGGCCAGCAGTGTGAAGGAGAATGAAGTTCTTAATCTCTCTACAACTCAGTGCCCTCCTGCCAAACAGGGAGGATAAAGCTTACCCTGTTGAAGCACCACGAAGCCAGGACCATCTCGTTTTCCACCATGCATCTTTAGCACAGAGCCTGGTATCTGCCAGTCCCAAACTGAAAAATGACAGAATCAGCATGCCCCCTCCCCTAAGGCTTGGAGGGACAAGTCCTTATGGTTAGGAGCCTACATAGAGTCATTGTGTCTCTTGCTTTGGGGAATGAGGGACCCGGCCTGACCCTCTGACTACCCAGGGCCTGGGGTAAGATTTTCTGCAGCAGCTGGGGGGAAAGAATGTGGGAGCTGTCCACTCCAGCAAATTCCCTAAACCTCCCTGATTAAGGGGAGCACCACCCCCTGCCTGTGGAGAAGAAATCGCTCCCGGTGGGTTTTCCCTGCTTGTTACTTTGGCCACGCGTGGGCCCAGCTCCATTCTCTGCAGAGATAACACGCCTAAGAGGCTTAGTGTTCTTTATGCTGCGCATCCCGAGGAAATCCACTTAGATATTCCGTGTTCCCTGATCCACCACATAATAAGATTCCTTTATCTCTTGTTGTCATGGGAAGTATATATTAACTGATTAATATTAATGTGTTGGCCAATTAATATTAATATCTGAACCAATTCATACCTCACAAGGGAATGATGTTGATGAGTACTGCTGAGCCTGGACAGATGTCGGGTGTGGGCAGTTCCCAGGGGAGACAGCAGCCGTCAGGCTGACCCCTTCTGCCTCTGCTCGTTAGGGACGCCCTATCATTAGCCATGTCTGTCAGGGCTGGCGTGGAAGTGTGTTTGGAGTCTGCTTGTGGCAATTAAAATCCTTGCCATCTGAGACAATGTATTTTATCATTTAAATAGCATTTTACATTTACCTAACACATTTTGCCAGCAAGATTGTTAAATTAGGTGATAAAAGGTTATATTTGCTTCTGAAGTTGAAATATGTTACCATTATTCCTTATCTGCCTGGAATTAGAAAGGTTTCTGAATTATATATTCTAAAGGTTTCATTATCAAAATTTGCCAGACTTTATAAGACAAACAATGCTTTTGTTTTTCTTGCTCTGTTTTAATCAAAGATGGATAGAAACTTTGTCTTCTGACATTGAAGGTTGCTTGCATTATTTGGTGTAGAGAGGAAACGTCCTTCTCAGTAGCTTGGAATATATGCTGAGGCTAACGGCCTCTGAGTGGTCCCTCCTTCCCTTTACTATGGATGCTACCCCTCTGAGAGTCAGAGAAACCAGAGGAGGCCAGGGGGGCCCACGTTTCCTATCACTCTGGTCCATGGAAATGGTACAACTAGAGGCTGCACCTTTAGCTAGTAAGACTAGACTGGAGCATGACCATATGACACTGGGGGATTGGTCATGGGAGAGCTTCTGTGATCTTTTGCTTGGCCTTCTGTCTCCATCCTGTCCAGGCCCCTGGCCCCATGCCCTGGCATGCAGTATCAGCTAAAGGTTTGAACCAGTATATGGAGTCAGATCTAGTCTAGAGCTGGCTTCTGCTACCCGTTGAACCTGCAGTATGGATGAGGGTGAGGCGCTTAACCTCTCTGATGCAGTGCCCTCCTGTCCATCAGGATAGTGCTAAAAGCTAACAGGGGCCTGGGCTGTGCAGCTTCCACATCTATGCTCCAGGCTCTGTGTCCCTCCTGTTTCCCACATGCGCAGCCCCAGACCTCCTGGGTCTCCACCTTAAATCTTCTCATCAAGACCTCAAATACCATCTTAACCCTGCTTGCCATCTGCCCAGCAGGTGTGCACTGTCCACCTACCACCCACACTGTCCACCCACGGTCTGTGTGCCGCCCATGCACGTTTACACCGCCTACCATGCAGGTGCACCTCCCCGTCATTGGTGCCCCATCACATCTGCCATGGAAGCACTCCCCGTGCAGCTTCTGAAGCTCATCTTGACCTCTCAGTTAAGTGCACCCTGAACCAGGGTTGAGACTTAGTTCACTTCCCCCAGTGCCCGGCTTTAAGGGCACAGTGCTTACTGCTGCATTCCAGGCTATGGAACTCTGCCAAGGACACATCTGTCCACCATCAGCCCTGTTCCACTTGGAGGACTCAATCTTGGTCTGAAACTTGGCCCTAGCCCCACCTCCTCCTATCCCTTTTTCCTCTGTTTTGCTGTCAGGGACAAGATTAGTTTTACCATGAAGGAGGCTTACATGCTCCCATGTCTAATCTAAGACATGCCAGCCAAGGCGCCGCCTGTCTGCACCCTGTCCCCATTCTTCCAAGGAACTCAGCCTTGTACAGCCATCCTTGCCTGGCCTATTCTTGCCTCTCTCACTTGGGGATGCCCCAAGGGCTATTGGTCAAAAGCTGAAAATGACATCCCCAGGATGTTCCTCTACACTGCAGCCCTCTGAGCTCAGAACAGTACCTTTCTGGAAATTTCTGGCTCCTCTAACCTGAGATCCTTTCCCAAAGCCTCAGGCAGTCAAAGTTTTCTGATACCCTAGTTGAAGTTCCCCACTGCCTGACACAATCTGTGTCCTGTGTCCACCCTGCCTGCCACACAAGTGCTGTTACCCAGCAGCCCCTCATGTTGCAATCAACTCCCGAAACAAACAAAAACATGCTAGTCGCTGTTGTGAGCATCCTCCTTGTGATTTATGGCCATCATCACAATATTTTGTTTGGAGCTGTAAACCTCCGGACATAAATCAAGTCATTAGAAGGAGTGACATTTAATCCTGCAGAAGATGCCTCAGTGGGCTGAGCAGTTCTCACCATGTTCTCAAATCATTAATTCCAGGGAGGACGGCCCACCCACATATACATAGGTGGCTCCGCACCTCCATCACATTTAGGTGTGGAAGGCCAAAGACAGAAGCCAGACTGTTTTTGTTTTCTAGAATAGCACATTTCACAACCATAAAAAGGGACCCCAAACACCTGCCTGGTGATCTAAACTGGGATCTTAATTCCTCTGGACTTACAGGCAGCAGTGGGAGGGGCCCCCTCCCTGCCTGTGATCTGCAGGCTTTATTCTGAGAACAACTGCTCAAGGGAAGCACAAAAACAGCTCAGAACATCTTTAGCTCTTCTTTCATGATGACCCCAGCCACCTTCTGGGCAACGATTCCACAGCAAACACACTCTAGTTGCAAAGCCAGCTGGGTCTGATTTCTGGGGCTTTGCTGCAGATGTGCAGATAGAAGCTAAGAAGAGAATTGCTAAGCCTTGAGAGGTGTATTGGGGTCCTCTGGCAGTGTCTTCCAGAATGCAAAAGCCTCTCTGTGCCACCCCTCTGTCCCCCCCCCCACAAACCCTGGCATCGAGGTTCCCACCCCACAGAGGATTCATGTCACAGATGGAGACAAGCCCAAAAATGATGAAGAGGAAAGAAGATGGGGGAAGAAGTCTCGTTTGTGGAATTTCCTTAGAAGACTTTCCCACAGATTAAGTGTATGTGACAAGTGTGAAAATTCTGGGTGACATTTTCAGTGTTTGATTCTGCTTAATGTTCTTTTTGATCAAACCTAACGAGAACAGCCTTGCTTGGTGGTGGTGGAGTCTCAAGGCTGTTGTGTGGTTTGTGTCTGGGCCGCCTCTAAGCTGGAATGAGTGGCCCAGAACTGATGACACCCACTCTTCTTTGCTTTTCTCATTGCTGAGATAAAATGCATGACGCCCAACATGAAAGGAGGACCGGGTTATGTGGCTCATAGTTTGAGGAGGTTTCAGTTCACAGTTGGCTCCAAGGAGGCTGGGTGGCATGGCAGAGGGCCACCACAGAGGAGAAAGGTTCATGGTAGGCAAAAAGATAAGAAACAACTGACAAATGAGTGACCAGGGACAAGCAGGGGTCCTCTTTCTGTCCCTCATATCTTACCTTGGCTGCCAACTTTAAGAAGGGTACCACTTACACCCAGTGGGGCAGTTTCGATCCCTAGCATTGAACCATGAGTAGATCCCAGCATCACACACTCTAGATCCAGCCACCTCTGTAAGCCTCCACCAAGACCCCCACCAGGAGGCTTTGGGGGACATCTAGATACAAACCACAGACACTAATTGTGCCCATGCTTCGTACTGCGGCCTACCAGGAGTTCTTCCCCCGGGCATTTCTCAAGCTTGTGTCTCAGGTTCTGTGTGACCTAGGGTTGGTCTTCACCCACGCTGGCTCCTCCATTCCTCCAGGCCTCCTTCTCTGTGAATGATACAGGTGGAGCATTAGCAGGGAGTCTCCCAGATGTTTCCCTCACCTTCGCCCCTCACATCCCTGATTCACTGAGCCTTCCTGCTTCAGGATTCTACACATCTGCTCTTCCCTTGTCCTGGTCTACCCTCCAAAGGTCAGACCCAGTGCCCCTCACCCACATCATGACGTCATCTTCCCAATCCATTTTCTTGCCACCTTCAGCTGTTTCTGGGGGTTCTCCAGAAGTCCCTGTGAGCCTGCAGCCTTTGGGGGCCTCTCAACTCTCCTCCCTTACCTCAGCCTTGCAGCCTGCCCTGCAGATCTGGGATCTGGTCACCTCTCCTGGACCTGCTGCTGCTGCTGCCGCTGCTGTGTGTGTGTGTGTGTGTGTGTGTGTGTGTGTGTGTGTGTGTGTGTGTGATGTGGGTGTGGCACCCAGACTTGCTCAGGGGATGGCCATAAGTGCTCCCCAGGAAGGTCCTGTGGCCTTTGTGGTAGGTCCGTTTGGTTGCTCTGGTGGGGCCTGCTGCTGGATGAAGAGTTCCTCTAGGGAGAACAAGGACTGGTTATTCAGAAGGGAGTGGAAGCGAGCTGTTGGCCACATATCCAGGGAAGGAGGTATCCCCACAGCCAAGCCCATGCCGATACCTGTCCTTGCGGGTCTTACTCCTCAGAGAGACCCACCAAATTCTTCAGGCCACAAGCTTCCTGGGCTTTTCTTGTCTAGTCTGTACCTGGACCTGACTCAAGTTAAACACCTTGCCTGGTAAGATTCCTTTTTCCTCTCAAATATGGAGTGTTCCAGACCCTTGGTGAAGAATGGCTAGACTGACCCCTCTCACCACTCCTGCAGTGCCTCTGGCCTTGTCCTTACAATCTGTGGGTTGCCAGGGGGCACACAGAATGCAATTGCTGCTCAGTGTTCTCCAAATGCTGAAGGAGACACTGGAAACTAAAGCAGCCTGGAGCTTAGCCATCCATCTGCCATGCTTGAATCACAACTGAGAGGGAGAAAGTGCTGTCCAAACTCTGGGACCCTCTGGACGGGGACAGCACTGACTGTCCATGCATGGCCTTCTGACATGCTCTGTCAAGGATCAGAGCATCCATCCCCGAGCTGTCCTTTTCAGTCCTGCCTACAGGAGCCCTGCTGTCCTCAGGGGGACCCTGGAGGCCTCTGTCAGGACAGCAGCCTGCAGGGATGTGAGGGGATACTTCAAAGTATCACCCACTAAGACGGATTTACTTTTGTGGCTCTTCAGGGTATCACAGGCAATAGCTGTGACAAGTCTGACAGCCACAGGCCAGCTCAGTAATTGACGCTGCTGCTGGAACAACACATCCAGAGGCCAGCTAGAGCTGGACAGATCATTATCTTCCATTCAGGCCGCCTCGGTAATGAGGCTGTCCCACTGGCTGCCTCTGATAGCCTGACTCTGGTCCAGCGAAGGACATGCTGCACATTTCTGTCCCTGAAGCATGGAACACAGGGCTGGGCCAGTTGCTGTGGTTGGCGCTTTTCTGGCTAACAGACAGCCCCTCTGTGGGGCTTCCTCGGCTTCAGGCTCCAGCATGACTCAGTTATTTCCTGGTAATCCTATGGCAAAAATTCAGTTTTATTTAGGGTAAAGTAAACCCATTCCTGCAGAGCTGCTGGAGGGTGGTCGCCAGGAATCCATCCCCCAAACATTTGTTCTCTATGCTGAGAACTGGGGCTCCTCTAGGGTCCCAGAGAAAGGCAAAACCCAGGCCCAGACCCCCTTTCTCAGGCCCACCTTCCAAGCCCTGCTTCCCTCTAAGATGTGCTGGTCCCTAACCCTCCTGGCCTCAAAGAGCCACAGACTCCCAAATGTGTTCTGTGCACATGATCTTCCTAGCTCCTCTGACCATGTTCCCTTCCCCTTCCTCTATGCCCTTGGGGTGTGCATGTGGGAGACCCTTAGCCACCCGGTCTCTCATCCTACGCAGGAAATGGCAGCAGCATCCACCAGCTGCTGAAGCCAGAAACCCATGTCCCTACCCAACTCCCAGCCGTCCCCAAGGCCAGAGGTGAGCTGGAGCAGCTGATCCTGGCCCACAAGGCCCTGTTATTGATCATTTGCAACACTGTATTGTGCTGGTGACTCCTGAAATACCCTTCACATCTTCCTTGCTTTGTCTCATTACCATCCAGGCCCGGATATTCCCTGCTTGGGCAATGGTAACATCTCCTGACCCGTCTTGCTGCTCTGGCTTTGTTCTTTCATCACACAATGGCCTTTAAATTCAAAATAACTCCACAGTTTAAAGCCCTTGCAGGTTCCCTGGGCCTCAGAAGATAAGGTCTAGCACAGTGAAGGCAAACCTTTTAGAGCTTTCGGGGCTACAAAGAGCCCGCCGTAGCACACGTGCTATAGGTTCACTTCCACTGGTCTGGAGCCTTTGCTGGAACTGTGAGGACTTTTACCTTCTGGTCACCTGTCACCTCTGTGATCTTGCCTTTTTCCGGACACCCTTAGTCTCTACGTCCATCCCTTCATTCTGCATGCTTTGCTGTCACATTTCAAGACCACCAAGCTCTGCCAGCAATGTCTTCATCATTCCCCTTGTGTGGCATCATCGCCACCTTCAGAAGGCAGCACCTGGTGCCCTGGGCTGCCTGATGTTACTACCTGCTGGCTGTGCCGGAACAGCATGAGCAGGGGCCATTGCCCTGCTGTTCATGGGTAAGACACTGTCACTAGGGCCTCAGATTCTGCCCAGCTCATCAGTCCATGCTGAATGGACAGACAGATGGCACTGGGTGGTGTGACTGTTCTGCTGCAATGGGCTCTGGAGTGGAGGGGCAGCCAACCACCAGCACATTGCATGGCTGGCAAAGATGGGGAGAGCTAGGGGCCCGAGGTTGCTGTTGGTGTCCTGAAGTTTGTTCTTGCTCATCTGTAGCAACGTTCACTAGCTCCTGCTGGTCCATCCAGGCCCATCTGTGTTGAGGAACACTGGATAGAAACACAGGCATGGTCTTCTCTGTCATATGCTGTGGACTAGCAGAGAGCCTCTGGAGCTGTGGACATGCACACACTCCTCCACAGCACACCCACCTCACACACAGTAGAGGCCACCTGTGCAGCCCAGACCTGCACTGTGACATGTCCCCTCAACACATCAACATAGTAGGCCCTAAGACATACAAATTCAGGCCCACTGGCATGCACATGGGCAAGTTGTAGTGCAGTGCATGGTGCGTGTGTGCGGGGGCCACACACAGCAGACATGGCGGGAGTCACTGCAGGCTCTGACAGACAAGCACTGTGAATCGGAGCTGAGCACCCCTCCCTGATGCAAGTGAGGAGCACCCAGGACTGCCCTCCTCAGCAAGGGGTGGGCAGGCGGGTGGATGTGGAGTGGGCTGGCCAGCTGTTGGGTTTGTAGACCTGGCTAAACGGCTGGCTAGTTGACTGACAGGCAGCTCAGATGCTCAGTTTTTTGACAGCTCCAAGGGAATTGGCAGCTGAGGCTGAGCTGACAGGGGACTACCGGGTTGAATCATGGTTCCTAATCACAGAGGTGAAGGAAAGGAATCACTAAACAAAACAAGTATCGGTCGGAGCCGTCAGGTGCCCATCAGCCTAAGACAAAATGACTTCACTTCCCTGCTGACCCATCTCAGAGTCTCTGCACTGATGCAAGAGTTGGGTTCTGGAGGCCTGCCGTGCCAGCCCCACCCCCGGGGCACACTGAGATGGCAACTGAGACTGGGCGTGGTGGTGCACACCTGTAATCTCAGCTCTTGGAAGACTGTAAACAGGAGGATCACTATGCGTTCAATCTAGTAGTGAGACCCAGAACACCCTGTAGACCCTTCCCTAAAATTAAAAAAAAAAAAAGAGCTAGATTCTGAGATACTCAGCTGCCACAGAGGAAACCAGGGGATGAGAACACTGGGAACTGACGTTTTCTATCCAAAAGACTCATGCTGTGCCCAGCTCTGTGCCTCACTTCATTTGTACACTGGTGAACTCGTATGATGAGTGTGTTTAACCCATTTTACAGATGGGCAAACAAATAACTGAGGCTCAGGAACAAGTCCAAGGTCACCAAGGAGTGTGCTGTCTCTCTCTTGCTCCTTTCTTTGCCTGATCCTTCATTGAAAGCTGTGATTCTCAACAGATCCTTCAGGCAAAGGGAGAAGAAGCCTTGCTCTGGATCACCCCAGAAGTTGAGGGTCACTGCAGGACCCTGCTGTAGTCAGTGAATCCTTCCAAAGCTCATGTGTTAGAGACGAACCCCCGAATTCAAATGCTGATGGTACTTGAAGGTGGGTAGGTGACTAGGGTTAGATAAGGTAATTTTGTGTTGGGGCCCCTGGATGGGGTTTGTGACTCTAAAGGAAGGGAGCTGAGTTTGCAAGCTCTTGCTTCTTGCCTTGGGATGCCCTCTGCCATGTTATGGGAGGCCCTTAGCACATACCAGCCAGAGGATGCTCATCCATAGAGACTGAGGCTCAAGGGTTCAGGGCAGAGGCCGCTGCACCCACGCAGTCATGTATGGCCTGATCCACCTCCTCCAAGGTCCACTCACTGACCAGAGCCACCTTTAGAGTCCAAGAGCAAGGAGCATGAGTCTGGGGCAGCCCTGCTGCCTAGAGCTCCATTTCTAAGGCCCCTGCTGCATCTGTGTCCAGGGCATACAAAACAGCAAGACCATGACAGAGACCAGGCTCCAGGCTGTGCCCTGGGAATGCAGCAAAAAAGTTAACAAGCTGAGTTTTTCCGTGAACACAAGTGAGTATTTAAGACCTTTTAGTGAGGCTTCGTCTATCCAAAATCTATGCCTGGAGCCCAGGCTGCCCTCTAATTGCTGAGTTTGTTGATCTTCAGTTTTGCATCTAATTTGCATACATTAACAGTCTGCCTAGATGAGGATAGCAGTACACCATGCAGCAGCCAGAGGCCCATGGGACGCTTTGCCCGTCATGTTGGGGGCCAGGGCTGGTGGAAAGGAGCCAGAAGAGGAGGGCCCATGGTGAGTCTCTGTCCCAGGAGCAGACTCCAGCCAGCCTGATGGGCTGCAGGCAGCAGCGGAAAGCTATTAGTTGAGGCATTTGAGATTGAGAGGTACCAGGGTGTCACAACCACCTAGCCAGGGTGGGGGTAGACAGATCTTTTGGCTCTGGCTGCTGCTGCTGCCTGCAGCTGGCCACCTGCTCTGGCACTTGGTACCAAGTCCTGCAGGCTCTTCACAGGCTGGGGGGGTGGTGTGTGGCAACTTCAGCCAGATACCCAATCTGGGTTGCTGTGGGGAGAAGCCCAGCACCGCTTCCACAATTTGTGATACTTCATTACAGTAGCTGCGGTAGAAGTAGATGCCTCCCATGATAGCACCAGCTCTCAGTCTGGGTGGCACCAACCTTGCCACAAGGATTTATCAAACTCCTGCTGTATTCCAGCTATTGTGCCAGGCTGACACAGATAAACAAGACCTGGTCCTTCCCCTAAGGACACGGAGCTATAGCAATCCTTTGCTAGTGACCCAAAGACCCAACCCAGAAGGCAACTGTTTCTTAACTTCCTCCAGTCTGGCCTTGCCCGCTGAACTCTCTAAAACTTTTGAAATCATATCACTCCCTCTTCTGGGTTGAATTGTGCCCTCACAAAAATGCTGAAATTTCAATCCCCAGTACCCTTAGTTATGACTTTTCAAGGCCTTTGTCTCTATGATCAACTAAAAGGAGGTCCTTAGGGTGGCTGTATTTCTGTATACCTTGTGCATTTATAAGAGAGAAGAGTCATGCACAGGAGAGACAGAAGTTGCACTTGTGTTACCATGAGCCAAGGAACACTTAGGGCTGGAATGGGCAGGAAAGTTTCTCTCTGCTACCCTGCTGAGTCTAGTGGTGCATGCCTGTAACTTAGCATTTAGGAGGCTCATACAGGAGGATTTCTGTGAGTTCAAGGCCAGTCTGAACTACATAGTGAGACCTTGTCTCTAAAATAAAACACCCTGCCACCTCTCCTGGGCTCTGAGTATTTGATATTGGGGTTTTGCATGGGGGGTGGCTAGCAGTGACCCTATGTCTCTGGAGAGGAGCCAGCAAGGAACCCTTCCCTGTAGCACACATTCTGGTGAGACCCCCTCTGCAGCCCTCCCCCAGATCTGGGCTTCACACAGTGCTCATTAAGAAGCTGGCCTTGCACAGCATCATCAGCCTTCACCTCCCTTTAGTGGGTAACCAGGAGGCTTTTCAGCCAAACACCAAGAAAAAATCCTGCAGCCTATGAAGAGTTGGGCGCGCACAGCACATTTGGCAGTCCCCATAACTCACGCCTTGTTTATTCTCACCAGCGCTCACTCTTATCATGTTGTCTGTGTTCCAGCCACCCTGCGAATGTCATCTGTCCAGAAAGAGAAAGTGGTTGTTTATTTCTTCTCATGCAGGGGGATGGCTCTACCTTGCAGATTCTTAACGTTATACAGAGAAGGAGGCAGATGACTCAGAACCGGAAAGGGGAGCAAATGTCAGCTGACCTTGGGACTCTCCTGTCCAAGCTCTGTTTTTATCTAGATTTTCTGCTTACTCAGGGACTGCGGGATGTGGTAGTGGTGGTGGTGGTTTCTTGAGGACAAAGCCCTTCACTCCCCAGTCATTCTCAGCACTGGTACTGGTGCTTGGGTACAGCACAGGCTGGGCTCTCAGGGGCGCTGTCCACGGTTCTGAAGCCCAGCCCTCATCCAGGGTCCCTGGCTTCAGTTTACCTAGAACTGAGAGAGGCCCTTTGGTTCCACCATTACCTGAGCAGTGCATGGGGAAAAAATTGGCTTTCCCTGAGGGAAAGAGGGGACACTGAGCCCTTGGCAGAGGGGAAGTTCATTTTCATTTCAAGTTTCTGTTTTTATCTACAAGGACAGGGCTCACCTAAGGATCTGCCATAAATTTAGGGACTGGTAACCTAGTGTTTATGGCTCACCCATAGGCTTCACCTAAGATCTGCTCTATTACCTGTGACCATCTACAAGATGCTTCTTCAGAGGAGCCAATTGCTGCCAGGTTAGCTTTATGGGAAGATGCTGCCAAGAAGCCAGAAGACCCACTCATGCCTGCCAGGAACATTTCCTCCAGCCTGTGCCAAGGGTTCTTCTAAACTGGCCTGCCTCTGAAAGGGCCAGCTGGGAAAAACATTTAAACCCAGAGTCCTGAGGTCTAGCAGACAGCACCCACACAGCTGAGAGAGAACAGGACCCAGAGCCACAGGGCCGCAGCATTGATGAGGACGTCTTCATCCCTCTCCCTACCTGGCAGGATGCCTTGGAAGTGACTCCTCAGCTCCACTCTTGGCCAAAGCTAGCATGACTCATTTGCTCCTGGAAAGGAACATAAATAAGCACCATCACACCTTGACAATTTGACAGGAGTGACAAGCAGAGTAAATTCCCATATCTGAGACTCCGAGGAGAAGAGGTGATTTAGCAGAGCCAGCTGCCACCACCAGAAGAAAATAATTAAGGAAACCTGGTGGCATAGAGGAAAACTGACTGGCTGCAGTGGGTCCCTTCTGTGGAAGAGATCTGTCACCATTGGATGCAGGAGAAAAGCCCACATGCAGGAGAGAACTGAGCCCTGGAAGGTCATGTTGGGGCTACCTGCAGAGATGAGGGGATGTGAACAAGAAGGAAGGCTAGCTGATAAGAAGGGAAATAGGTTTTGGAGTCAT
Organism: Capromys pilorides; assembly: GCA_004027915.1. Lineage (NCBI taxonomy): Eukaryota > Metazoa > Chordata > Mammalia > Rodentia > Capromyidae > Capromys > Capromys pilorides. The sequence continues at coordinate 79,302 of PVKN010000026.1, read as the reverse complement.
GGGGGCACTGATGTAGGGCTTAAGTCTAGAAGGATCCTATCAGAGCAAGCACCTCTGTTCACCCCAGTACCATGTGGAGCTTCCCTAGACTAGAAGACTTGTTCCCATGCTTTTCAGTACACATGCCTCACACCTCAGAAGGGAAGGTACACAGACCTTTGCCCAAAGAAAGGCACAGGCACACCTCCTCCCAGCCCAAAAGAATCAGCAGATGAGAGAACCTGGCATGGAAATGCTCATCTGTAATCCCTGCCCTCTGGGAGACTAAAACAAGAGTGTCACAAGGTTGAGCCCAGAATGAGCAAGATTGTTACTGGCAGCTCAGGGAGTATGAAATTTCCATTCCCAGGGGTGACCTTTGTCCTCCCTCCTTGCTTACTAACAAGTGAAGGAGATGTGCGGGCACAGCCTCAGATTGACCATTGTGGGGTCAAAGTCATAGCACTGCAGTCTCTGTAAAACTGGACCCTGTGAAGGAATTGAAGAGGCTCAGGTCAGGGAAGACCTGATGTTCCTTGCCAGCCAGGCTCCAGCCACTGGACACCAGCCCAGTACAGAGACAGTGAGAATGGTCCCCTCCCTGCTCTGAGCAGCAGCCAGGACTCAGCCAGGTGTGGCTGGCACAGTGTCCCTCCATGCCTAGCTGGAAGTTCTAGCTTCTGTAAGGAGTGGCTGGTTCAGATTGTGACTGTGCCACTTGGCAGTGCCCCCAGAATGCAAATGGCCATTTGCACACCACTGGAGCAGAAAGAGCTCCTGATGCCCCAGTAGGTCAGGCAGACATTAAGAAAAGAGGCCTAGACTGCTGCATAAACTTGCCAAGGGAAATCTCCTGTCTTCCCTAATAAACCAAAGTATGAATCAGTGTCCTCTGTCTAACCAGACAGTCACCTCAAGGGCTTGGGGGCAAATGTATTGTGTTCCAAGTATAGAAAATCCACATTCGCTAGAACCAGGGAGTGGCTGATGGGGTGGTGGGGAAAGGAGGGGCAAAACCTTCAAAGGGTCTTTTCACTGTGACTCAACAGCAGCATAATGTGAGGTAAGGATGGTCTGAGAACCCTGGCTTTTGCACTGGGCAGGTGTGTGGGTCCACTTGGACAGGACGTCTATCCAGACCTGCAGGTCATACCAGAGATGCAGAGACATTAGCAGCAGCTGGGAGTCGATGGAGCCACAACATGGCGGCAACCTCATTTTCCACTGGAAAGGGATAAAGGGCCCTGAATTGCCTTTCCACAGAGCCTATCCCAAGCTCCCTCCACTCAGTACACAGGGAAAGAGCCTGTCAGCAGCTCTCTGAGAGCCACATGGCGCTTCTGCTGTTAATCCTGACCTTTCCTCTGTTTGCTTTTTAGGAATAAAGTTCCACATCAGGCCCCAGCAGCCCTACAAGGTAAGTTCTGAGAGTCAGATAAATCTCAGCACAGTGCACACAGCCTGAAGAAAGTTGAGGAGGACAGGAAAGAAAATTCAGAGCTCATGTTAGCTCTATCCTTAAAAAGAATAATGTGTCCAGTCCTTTCCAGGAGCCTTGGGAACAAAGCCCAGAGCCTTGGATCTATGAATTTCCCTTTTCTGTTAGATGGCTCCTTTGGTCTGTGCTAATTGACACAGTAAATCTGAGCCAGCCTCCTGCAGGCCACGGGCTCATACCACCCACCCTGGCCAGGTTCCTGGGAGGAGCACACCATCTTGTGGCTGCGATAGAACTTCCACCTCAAGCCCCACACTGGGGGCTAGGGATAGATTACTTTTTTTTTTCCCCCTTTTGGTGCCAGGAATAGAACTGAGGACCTTGCATTTGCCAGGCAGGCAGGCACTTATAGTGCTGATCTATATAGCTCAGCCTGCCTGGCAAGCGCAAGGTCCTCAGTTCTATTCCCAGTAACAAAAGGAAAAAAAAAAAAAATCAAGCCCCCCACACTGGTAGCCATATTATGCTGCATCTGGACCAAGACTCAGACTAGGGGGCCCCAGCTGCCTTTTCCCAGGAAATCTCAGCCTTCAGAGAGAGCAGAAACGCTAGTTCTAGTTTGACTTGTCAGACCTCTGTGCCCAGCTGCCCTATCCACCTTGATAACCATCTACCTTCTTATCCCCCCAGGACCTCCAACCAGGTAGTTCCCACAATGGCAACATGAAAGTGTCCACAGAGAGAGTCACACGAGATTTGTCCAGCCAGGCCACAAGAGACCTCAGACTGCAGGTCCCTGACCAGCCTCAACTCCGTCCAAAGAGTGGGGCCCATCTGCGACTCCGGCAGCGGCGACGGCGACTGCTAATCAAAAAGATGCCAGCTGCAGTGGCAGTCGTGGCCAACAGCTCCTCCAAGACGCTTGTGCGCCCAGGACCCCGAGACTTGGACAGCCACTGGGTTAGCCTGCACCAGAGTCAGCAGGAGCGCAAGCGGGTGATGAGGGAGGCTTGCGCAAAGTACCGGGCGAGCAGCAGCCGCAGGCCTGTCACACCCCGCCACGTGTCGCGCATCTTTGTGGAAGACCGCCACCGCGTGCTGTACTGCGAGGTGCCGAAGGCGGGCTGTTCCAACTGGAAGCGGGTGCTCATGGTGCTGGCCGGGCTGGCCTCGTCCACCGCGGACATCCAGCACAACACAGTTCACTACGGCAGCGCCCTCAAGCGGCTGGACACCTTCGACCGTCAGGGCATCCTGCACCGCCTGGGCACCTACACCAAGATGCTCTTCGTGCGTGAGCCCTTCGAGAGGCTGGTCTCAGCTTTCCGCGACAAGTTCGAGCACCCGAACAGCTACTACCACCCCGTCTTTGGCAAGGCCATCCTGGCCCGGTACCGGGTGAACGCCTCTAGAGAGGCACTGCGGACAGGCTCCGGCGTGCGCTTCCCCGAGTTCGTCCAGTATCTGCTGGATGTGCACCGGCCTGTGGGCATGGACATCCACTGGGACCACGTCAGCCGGCTGTGTAGCCCCTGCCTCATTGACTATGATTTTGTGGGCAAGTTTGAGAGCATGGAGGACGACGCCAACTTCTTCCTGAGCCTCATCCGAGCGCCGCACAACCTGACTTTCCCGCAGTTCAAAGACCGGCACTCGCAGGAGGCGCGCACGACCTCGAGAATCACCCATCAGTACTTCGCGCAGCTCTCGGCCCTGCAGCGGCAGCGCGCTTACGACTTCTACTACATGGACTATCTGATGTTCAACTACTCGAAGCCCTTCGCGGACCTGTACTGAGTGAGCCAGGGCTCGCTGGCGAGGACCGCCCGCCCTGCCCACTCTCCTGTGCGCAGGACCGACTTTCTTCCAGGGCTCGGCATCCAGAGCTGAGATGAGCCCAGGGCAACAGAGCTCTGAGGATGTCGGGAGCCGAGACTGTGGGGTATAGCAGGCCCTGGGTGGGGGACATTGGCCCTGTCCATTGTCCCATACCCACTTCCTCACTCCTTGGCCAAGGGAGGTGTGAGGACTTGCTCCTCCAAGAGCTCAACTAAGAACTACAATGACCAGGGAAGACTGGGGCCCCAGGGCTGAGGGCCCCAGTGGTAAGGGATGTCCTGCAGTCCTTAGCCTTTGCCTTGTACAAACCATGTGGTTTGCAGCTTTTCTATGACCTGGCGGGAGGTTCTAAATAAAGCACTTGGTTTTCAGAGTAGTGGTGTCTGTTTGTATGGTGCTGTGGAAACCTGCGAGCTTGTCCCCTGCTTTCTGGACTTTCTGGCTTTCTCAGGACAACTCGGGTCAGGCCCAGGGATCCTGCCACAGGGATGCCCAGGGCAGTCTGTGTGGGAGGGAGAGGTCCTGCCTGCAGGGAGGCTTACTAGAATCCCTTCTTGTCATTGCACCCTACAGTGTGCTGCCTGAGGACCGCTGGGACAATGGGGAGCTCTCAGCAAGCTGCCGGCTGGGGCTGCCCTGGGCACTGGGCACAGGTCCCAGTGAAGGTGGCTTTTTGCTAATGAGTGAGGTGAAACCCTGAACTAAGCAGGGCTTTGGCCTCAAGCTGCTATCTGACCTTACTGCAGCCCAGGCCCATTCACCTGACCAGATTACCTCAGGGCTGCGGGGCTGCCAACCTAATGAAACAGCTGTGGGGCTGGAGAAAGAGAAGTAGAGAAAACTCCTCCCCCAGACACACACACTTTTGTACCGGATATGGCTCTGAGTGTGTATCAGAAGCCAGTGTGGTACCAAAAGGTCTCTGAGGAAGTGTGTGTTGAAATTTAGGGTGTGGATGTGGCCATGGCTATGTGTGGATTTTGTCTGTAACCTGAGGGAAGTTTTACCTGACTGTGGATCTCTGTCTCCGCCTGGGTCTGTCAGGAGTCTCTGCCTACCTTCTCGATCTTTCTTGGTGTGTTTCTGGGTCCTTCTCAGGAGCATGTGCTCTCTCTGCTCACCCTGACCTGGGCCTGAGAGGCCAGGAGGAAACCATGGTGCCTGAGAGGAAACCAAGGCCGCTGGAAGCAGCCAAGCTCACAGCAGTGGGGGCTGTTCCACTTCCCTGTCTGCCCCATCTAAGGACTTTGGAACTCACATAGGTGGGACGGTGCTGAAGCTGCCTCCTGCCTCCTTGGGGCCACCTTCCTCCAGGAGCTCTGGGCAGGGGTGAGGCTAGAGGTGGATTCCAGCCAGAAGTGTCCTGGACCATCTCACAGAGGGGAGTCAGGGCTTGAGGAACTCTGGTGATGCAGAATGCAAGGAGGCAGAGCCCATTGGCTCAGAAAGCCCCAAGACTGACTTGTGATAGGTCAGGCCCCATGTGAGAGGTAAATGGGCGGGGCCTGGCTGACAGTGACCCCAAAATAGCTGCTCCTAGCATCTGGCATTCAAAGCAAGATTGTATTCATGGTCAGAAATTGTCCCTAGTCGGGGGTACATTTGGTGAAGCCTGAGGCAGAGTATCAGATGCCTTCTGCTCAATGAAGGGACACCTAAAGGCCCAGATGGGGCATCCTTCAGGGTGAGGGGGACTTCCTCCATGTAGCTCAGAGACAATCAGGATTGCCCTGGGCCAGCCCCACAGTGTGAGTGTGTGACTGTGTACATGTGTGTGCATGTGGAAGGGGCAGCATAAGACATCCTCGTGTGTCACCTCTCAGCTGGGCCTGCACACACTTGACACATCCATCTAGGGACCTTCCTTCCAGATGTGATGACAAGAAACAGTCCAGGAAATGAGCACAGGCAGCCCTTGGTGGCCCCAGCATGACCTCCGCCTGAAGGCCAAAGCCCCAGCCCTGAAGCCTCCTCTGGAACTCACTGGGATGGCGCCAGATGCAGCTCTTAACCCCAAGGCCAGCTGAAGCCTCACAGGGGTTAGGGAGGCAGACTGACCCTTGACACAAGCAGACATGTCTGGGTGTGTGTGTGTGTGTGTGTGTGTGTGTGTGTGTTCACATGTTGGGTGGGGGGGAGAAGGATTGGGCCTGGGGCTGGGTAGACATGAGCCAATGCATCTGTGTGTGCATATGTCTATACAAGTGTCCCCGTGACAGGTATGGATACACTTATGAGCCCATGTATGTATTACTGGAGTGAGACTATGGACAGCTTCGGTTCTCTCTTCGCTCTGGGGCTGTCTGGTATGCCACTGGCCCCTAGCCTGCCCTTCATTTTTCCCTCCTCTGCCTGTCCCATTTGCTTACCCTGCTGCAGGTATAAGCTGAAGGTACCACTGGATTAAGGAGTTAAGACAGGACCCCTGGCAGGTTCCAGGGGTCAAGTAGGTCCATTGGTTTAGAATAACTGTTCACAACAGCCGCATGTTATGTCACACACCTACCATCCCAGCCCTCAGGAGGCTGAGGCAGGAGGATTATGGACAATTCAAGGCCACTCTGGGCTACAAAGTGAGTTCAAAACAAGCCTAAACTACATAGCATGTCCCTGTCTCAAAAAAACCAAAACAATAGCTACATAAATCCCCATGCAACTCCCTCGCTACTCAATTGGGCCTCTCTAGGGTAATCCCCGTTGAAGTTCCTACCAGCCTTTGTCCATGCCTGGCTGCTACCTTCCTGTATGTGGGTCCTGCTCTCTAACGGATGGAGAGACAGACGTCCCAAAGCCTAGGCTCTGTCCTGAAGCCTGAGAGCTCCAAGGGCCTTGAGTCTGGGAAAACACTGGCTGCGAGACTCTGACGGGCGGACCTATGAGTAGGCCCCCAGAATGGGAAGCAAGCAGGCGCCCCCGGGGTGTGGGGAGAGGACAGTGCGCGAGCCGGCTGCTCTGCAGATCAGGCCAGGCACTCTGGTGCCCTGGCCCCCACTCGCTGAGTTTCCTTCCCACTGTCCAGTCTTTTCGCAAAAGGAATTCGGCAGTGAGGGTATCGCAGGAGGGACTGGGGGCTGGGCTGGACAGAGGCCACTCCCACCCTTTCCCCACCCTCGGGAAGAGGAAGATTAGGAGAGCAGGCTGGAGGACTTGAAGATTTGCGGGGAGGGCAGAAGTGAGCCTTTCCTAAAGTCGGGGCCTCCGCGGCACTGCCGCACGCTCAGAACCAAAGCGTGTGGCTGTAGGGCCCGCCCTCGGTTTGATACTCCTCTACTAACAGCCTTGTCCATGCGTGCCTCACCCTGCTTTACACAGGAGGCGACTGAGCCACAGAATGGCCTGGACAGAGCTCAGGAGTTGCAGCTAGATCTAGAGTTCCAGGCAGAGCGGTGCAGCTACGGCCCTCACTCTTGTACCCGCCCACCCAGCTCAGCTCAGCGCACCTGGTCACCACAGGCGCAGAGACCACGTGCAACCACCAGGTGGAGCTAAGACCTTGCTCCTGAGCAGGGCCTGGAAATCCCGGACTCCGCCACAGTGTGGCAGCAACGTTCCAACGGTGCGCAGCTCTAGGCAGATGGAGCATCTCCAGGCCTGAAGGAGGCTGCATTCTCAGCCACCCTATCATGGGGATGCTCTGATCTGACCTCTCCAGTGTTTCTGGGCTGACCCCGGAAGTTACTCCCAAGCTCACCAGCTCCTGGTGCTCTCCTATCCTAATACTGAGCTTTCCAATAGCCTAGTTCAGGGCAGCATCACCCACTGGGGTGCATCCTCTCCAGGACCGATGCCAGGCCTTCTCTGACCTCACCTAGAGCGCACACAAGTGCATGCAGATACGTGGGCACCAACACACAGGATACACACCCAGACACCAACAGATGGACACAAACACACACATGCATTCCTGAACCTGTGCACACGCACATACGCACAGACACACCTACACGCATGTGTTCTGGACCCCAGTCTCAGTGTCTTCTCCTATAACAAGCATCACCAGGCACATACCCAGGCTCCTCCAGCTTTCCCATCAGCAGAAAACAAACTAAAATCACCCCCACTTTATGAAAAATAAAAAAAAAACCTTTTGTGGTGGCACATGGTTACAGTCCCAGGACTTGGAAAGCTGAAGATGAGGATCACGAGTTTGAGCCCAGCCTGAGCAGTGTAGCAACTTAGCAAAACCCTGTTTATAAATAAGCAAACAAATAGATAGGGCTGGGCATGGTACTCTTTGGGAAGGCCCTGGATTTATCCCCATAGCAAAAACCAGCCCCACATGCCCTCCAGCCTGTGCCCCCTTTTCTGTCCTTTCCTCCGAGAAAACATTCTGCTGACTCACTCCTCAGCCTCCTTTTACCCTGTGGATGCCACTCCCCCCCCATCCTTCTAGCTTTCTACCCTGCTGCCCACCTGTGAGTTGAAAAGGCATCTTCAGCTGCCCCTCATTCTGGATCCCATAGCCCCCCACCCCACACCGGCCTGCACACCTGGGGGAGCTCAATACACACTTGTGCCACACTCCCAAGTTTGCCCCTTGACTGGACACACACACACACACACACACACACACACACACACACACTGCCCTGGCCACACCTTTCCCAGGCTGTCCACGCGCCACCAAGCCCACCTCCTTCCCTTTCATGCTGCCTCCCAAGGGTGTTGGAATCCAGATTCCTCCTCCCTCTCTCACCAGGATTGGCTGGGGAGATAGCTCAGGGTCTGAGTGCCTGCCTGGCAAGCGCAAGGACCCAAGTTCAATCCCTGATACTGCCTTCCGTGCCTGCCCAGCCACACTGGCCTAAAACTGGGCATGGTGGCACACGCTTGTAATCCCAATGCTGAGGATCACTACGAGTATGAACTGCATAGTGAGACCCTGTATCAAATAAATAAATAAATAAGTAAACCTGTCTCTCTAGGACTGTCACCCTCACACAAATCAGTGCTCCCTCCTGCCACAGCCCCTGAAGCAATCATTGTGCTATTTACTTATTTGGCAGTTTCCTTGGTGCTACTGTAAGCATTTCAGATATATAGGAAATACACATAGCATATATAAAATCTTATTTATATATTACATACTGCTATGTAATGTCTATATATCAGAATTTTAAATCAAAATTATGTAAGCTTATATCAATATAAATTATTATATAACCCAAATGTAACTATTTTAATTATAAATAACATAAATGTTACATCTAAATTATATATCTAAATGTGTTCATCATCAAATAGGTTATCCTTTTGTAGCTGAAGCTGGTCTCGAACTCATATCAATCCTCCTGTCTCAGCCTCCCAAGTGCTGGGATTACAAGCATGTGCTACCACCCAACAAAGTGATTTTTTTTTTTCTGGTACTAGGGATCAAACTCAGGACCTTATGCTTACATGGCAGGCACTTATGCCACTGAGCTATATCCCCAGCTCCTGAATAGGTTATCCTTTTAACCCTCACTACAACCTTATAAGATAAATAACATATAATTATACTCTATTTTTTTATAGATAAGAAAACTGAGACACAGAGAGGTTAAATAATATGTCCAAGCCCACACAGCTATGAAGGTGATGTTGCAGGGCTCAGAGCCCAGCGCTTTGGCCTGGTGTCTTTGTTCCCACCCAGTAGTGATTACTGTCTCTTTAGTGTCCCAAGAAAGAAGGCCTCGATATCACAATTATAAATTCACTGATCACTGCAGTAAGAGAAGGCCGTGCTCTGCCTGGAAAGAGACAGATTGAAGTTTCTTAGGATGAAGTTCTGGGTCCCCCAGGGCCGTGCTGCTCATGCACAGCGTGATAAAGGTGAGAGCTCGATCCTCCCAGGCATGTGCAATAGAGGAGGTACAGGGACAGAGGACCACAGCTCAAGAGAAATAGTCATGACAAGGAGGGAACCTGTGATCATGGAGAAGGTACCACCTCCCATGGTGACCAGACAGGCTAGAGCCAGTGGAGGGGTGGTTACAATGGGCAGAGGGGAAGGTCACCAGCTGGCGATGACCTAGGTGGCAGGGATGGTAGGCAGATCGTGTCCCATAGACATACCTTCTTCATTGCCCTGTGAGTGAAGCCACTGTCATCCCACTCTGGTGTCTGTGCCAGCTTGATCAGCTCCTGCCCATTTACCTGCCTCTGTCTGCCATGCTGGCACCTGTACCAGCCTGTTTGTGACTGCCTGAGTGCTGCTTGTGACACCCTGTGTATCAGTTGCTGTCTGCCTGGGTGGGTGGTGGTTGCCAGGGCTACAAGTCAGGCTTATCCAGGGGTGCAGCACCTGGGGCAGAGGTGTGGGGCGCAGTGAATCTGGCCACCACCAGCTGGGGTGGAACACAGGGCTGCTAATGCTGGGAGCCCTCTTGTGGGAAGGCCGGGGCAGGGGGGTGGTAACACCCAGAGGTTTGCTGTCCCATCCGGGGAAGAAGGGAGGAGGCCGATGAATCTGGGCCAGGAGAAGAAGCTGCCTGCTTATTCTCCAAACCCATAGGCTGAATTTTACTTTTCCTTTTATTTATTTCTCCTTCTTAAATCCTGTTTCTCTCCCGGAGGCATCTAATCTATTATTTAACATTGGATTGTGCGTTTGAAACTCCCAGGCAAATTGAAAATTATTTGTGTTTGAGGTTTCAGGCATGAAGCGGAGACGGCCCTTTCTGGGAGATCCTGGGAATCCAAGCAAGGCCAAAAACGTGTGGGCTGCTCTGCTCCTCCAAAGGGCCAGGCAGACCAGGGTGGGTGGCGCGAGGGATCGAAGGCTCTGCAGGCCCGGGGCCCCGGCTGTGCTCAGACCAGGTGCACCCAGAGCCGAATCAGGGGTCATTAATCTCCACGCGGCATTTCACTTGGGAAACGCTGCCGATGCCTCCCACCAGCCCAAGTCCTCGAGAGGCAGAGCAGGTGCAATCTGTCACCATGCCCTCCCTGGGGGAAAGGCCTCGGTCACGGGAGAATTAATGACACAGGGACAAGGGCTTGCCATCATTTTTCAGAGGTTGACTCTCCATGGACTTGTAGCCAGGGATCCTGGGCCTAAAGGAGTTGGCAAGGAGTGCACAGGGAGGCTGATGTGACCAAGAGGCAGGGATTGATTGGGGTGGCATTTGGGGGACCCTGCCTGGGGAGTGCAGCGACTGGGTCTTCTGGGAAGGTATTGTGACATCAAACCCCTCGGTGAGAGGGCATGAATGAGGACCACCTCAGTGGTGGATGGGACTGGAGGAAGCAGTGGGCACAAGCCCTGGGGGAACCGCCGTGTACACCCCACATCCCATGGGCAGGGAAAGTGGTGGTAACACAGGTTAAGTATAACCCTCCCTCCTCATGCCATTGTCTTGGGGGTCTGGGTTTCAGCAGAGACAATGCTGAAGAGATGCAAACATCCAATCCTAGGCAGAAGCCAGCCCCACACTTCCTGACATTTGGATTGGTCACCTGGGTCACACTGTGCTGAGCACTCCCGTGGTGATGCCGTCCCTGTGTTCCCAGCCTGGTATCCCAGGACCGCAGTGGGGCGGGGTGGGGGTTGTCCTTCACTCACCCTCAGCCGCCCCGGCAGTCACGAGAGCTCGCACTGCTCCTGTGGAAACACCAGCCTGCTGCAGCCTTGGCAACAAGGCTCAGCGGCTGCACAGACCCCAGGCTATTCCCCCTTGTCACCTCTCCCCTTCTCTTGACCTCCTACTGTGTCGTGCTGCTCTATCCATAAACCTCCCAGGCTCCAGGTCTAATGTCTGGCCCTGGGACTGTGCCACGGTCCACACTTCCCCCTGCCCGGTCTGCAGAATTCGCAAAGCTGCTATGATCCAAACAGAGCCAGGTGCAGAGACCTAGAGGGTCCTGAGCCAAGGCCCACAGTGGATTCAAGTGAATGTGAGTGTATTTAGCATGAATATAATTGTTCACCCCACAGAATACATGCCCCTTGTGGAATATCACAGCCCAACACCCACAATCCTATATCTCAGTCAGTTCCCAAGGAGAGAATGCAAAAGTCCCAACCTAGACAACAGTAACAGAATTAAAACTTGTTACAGCTGATGCCCTTTGGTAGCAAATATGGAAAACTGATAAACCAATGGTGACAACTTTAAGCGAAGAAGACCTTCTGAAGTCTGAAAGATGGGGACACACACAGCTGGATGGCAGAGCCCAAGGCTGCCTAGGACCTGAGTGCCACCCAGGCTCTCTCTGCAAGGATAATTCTGCTTCTGTGGGCTGCTGTGTCCCCTTATGTATCCACCTTCTGTGTTCTGTGTCCATGGAAGAAACACAGCCAGGGAGTTCATGATGGGTCCTGCTGCCCAGGGAGGCCCTGGCCTCTCCTCCATTCTTTGTCCCATCCTCAGAAACTTGTAAGACCAGGAGTTCCACCTCTAAAATCTGTCTCTAGATAGAGGGACAGAAGTAGGCATCATGTGGATTACCAAAGCATTGGCAGCAGCCTATGTAGTCATCAAATAGGCCAGTGCGTGAGCACCACATGACCCAGACTACCAAGTACAATGGGGCCACTTAGCAAGAAAGCAGAAGGCTTTTTCCTCCCTTTGTGCAACAGACACATTCTGAGCACCAACAGCTGTGAGATCTACCATGCCCAGTGAAGTGCTGAGCAAAATCAACCCCATCGCTGCCTTACCAAGCCCTAAACATAAAGAGCAATGTCCTCAAGTGTAGTAGACCTTCCCCGGGCTTTGATGGAAATAACCTTAGCACGAGAGTTGGGGAAGGCTTCCTGGAGGAAGTAGTTAGGGAGCCAAGATCAGAAGGACAAGTGCAGGAAGGAAAAGGGGTAGATATCCTGGGGTAGAAGCCTGTGTGGCCAGAGAAGAGTGGAGAGGAGAAGAGAGGAGAGAAGAAGAGAGGGGAAGGGAGGGGAGGGGAGTGGAGGACAGCAGAGGATAGGACAGGAGAGGAGAGGACAGGAGAGGAGTGGAAAAGAGAGGAGAGGCACTGTGTGGAGTTCACAGATGGGCCACCCAGAACCCCTCATGCACGAAGGACTTCTCTCAGTAGGCACGGGAGGGCTGTCAGCTCTCCTAGGGATTGTCTAGAAACAGCAGGCACACACCCAATGACTCATCTCATGCAGAGGTGCAAAGTGTCCTCACCCCAGCGATTCAGACATCCAGTCTCCAAGCTCCAAGTACATTCAGCTGAAGTCTCTGTGGAGACTATGTCGATGGTAGGCAGTATAAAGTGACACTCCATACACATACACACACACACACACACACACACACACACACACTCTCATACACACACACACATGCATACACATATGCACACATGCACATACACACACACACACACACACACACACACAACCTATGTCAAATCCTCACAACCTGTGGTTTTGCTACCCTACATTATAAAAGAAGCTTCTCAGACGTCATTAGGGACCTTGGTGAGGAGATGATCCCAGAGTATCCAGATGGGTATCATGTAATCACAGGGTCCTACCCTATAAGAGGGAGGGAAGAGGGCAGAGTCAGAGAGGACAGAACAATATAGAGAAGGCAAGTACCCACAGAATGTGGGAAGTCTCTAAACCTGGTAACCACCATGGAATAGACCCTTCCCTAGAGAGCATCAAGAAGGAATGTCACCCTGCAGACCCATCTTGCATTTCTGAATTTCAGACCCATGAGATTTACCAAGATTGTGTTCCTTTAAGCCACAACTTCCATGAGCATGTGCTACAGCAGCAAGAAACGAATACAGTGACAGCCCAATTTCTTCCTCAGCCTACAAATGTGGATCTTCAGAGCTCTCCTTAATAGCCTTCCACATGCTGATATCTACCAAGTTCTGCTCCTAGGAAACCCAGCCCATCACAGTCAGAGGATGCTGGGTGGGATGTTGGAATCTGATCTTCCATCTCACTGGAGGTAAGTGAGAGGCAAAAGTGGTAGGTAGAGCAAAGACAGCCTCTGTCATAAGATGATAGTGCAGCTGTCAAGATTTTGACCATTGGTCGGGCTGGTGAGATAGCTTAGTGGTCTAAAGTGCCTGCTTAGGCAAGCTTAGGCAACCCACAGGGATGAGGTTCAATCCCAAGCACCACATGCTGTGCCAGCCCCACTCCCAGGGCAGGCTGAGCTGGCCATAACATAAGGAAGGAAGGAAGAGAGAGAGAGAGAGAGAGAGAGAGAGAGAGAGAGAGAGAGAGAGAGAGAGAGAGAGAGAGAGAGAGAGAGAGAGAGAGAGAGAGAGAGAGAGAGAGAGAGAGAGAGAGAGAGACAGAGAGAGAGACAGAGAGAGAGACAGAGAGAGAGACAGAGAGAGAGACAGAGAGACAGAGAGAGAGATTTTGACCATTGGTGAATTGGGGTAGCTCACCCCTGGAAAGAAATGCAGCGGTGAGAGAAACCTATCAAGCATTGATGAAATATCAATGGGAAGACAAGTCAGGGCATTAGGTGGTTCTTGTTAAGTTTGACTAGCACTTTGGGGAAAAAAAATAAGGAAAAGTTGAAAGCAGGAAAGAACAAGAAGAAAGCCAGAGGCTTCCCCTGTAGCATATAGGGAGGATTTCTTCTGTGCTTGGAGAGCAGAGATAGCAGGAGACACAGAATAGCAAGTTTCAAGTAGAGCTAAACTTTCCATCTAAGCAAGTCTACTTCGCCAAGGTCAGGTTCTAGCTAGAAAAGACTGGAACCCTGACATTGGAGATGGGACAAAATCTCAAATCTTCCAATTGTCTTGAAACCTTTGAGCCTCCAGATATGGCCCATTCTTCCTGATTCAGAATTAATGTATTTTCATTCCTTGAAGAAATGCAGAGATCCCTGTCCTGTAGGACACTGCATCCCCTTCAGGACCTGCTTCCACTTGTCTTCTGACTACTGAGACAGTTAGTGGGCTGTGAGATGGGCTGGTGAGATGCTGGGCTTAATAATAAAGGAAGAAACTCTAGTCCCAGAGGAGCTTTGGGACATGCAGCCCACATGTACAGCAGAAGCCAGGAACTGGCTTCCAAAGGTGCTTGGTCCTTGGGAGAGGGGGTACCTAAAGCTGAGACAGGCTGTAGAATCTATCAATATGAGTATCCTTTCCTGAGATACAGGATTCAGTATCTCACAGGGAGAATAGGAATGGTACAAAAACACTACTAGGGCGGTCTAGAAAAGCATGGAAAGAGTAATGATCTAGAGACTAGGAGTGAGCTAGAAAGGCTAGAATTGCAATGTTTTATGGTGGAAAAGAGAATTAAAGAATTCAATGAAGTGGGCAGGCCCAAGCAAAGATATACATGTGAAGCCAGGGAATAAATAGCAGAGTCATGCTCCTTCTTGAAAAGTCCACTAACCAATCCAACAAAGAACCTCTCCCATGAAGAGGCCAGCATCAAAAGGAGCTCATCTCTGTAGGCCAGGGGTGCTGGGGGAGAGGCTCTGGTGCAGCCTGGATCACAGACAGCAATGAGGACAAGAGAACCTGAAACACCACAGACCCAGCGGTGACACATGACCATCAGGAAAATGGTGGATACAAGCATGCCGTGAGGGGCAAGGTCATAGTGGCAGGCAAAGTCACCTGATCTGCAGTGGGTTATGGCATGGCTAATAGAACACGGTCTTCCCTGGGGGCAAAATGGATGGAGAACGCACAACTGAACTACTCCATCTTTATAATCAAAAGAAATAAAGAGCAGAAATCCTCCCAGTCTAAAGAAGAAAAAGAGGAATAAAGAGGAGGAGGAGAAGAAGGAAAAAGAGGAAGAGGAAGAAGTAAAAGTCACAAAAAGTAGGGATGCAGTTCAGTGCAAGAACAATTTTCTAGTGTGCCTGAGGCCCTGGCTTCAATTCTCAGCACCACAAAATAAATAAATAAATAAATAAATGTTTAAAAGTTATGATTTCTTTGGCTGGCGACATAGCTCAGTGGTCTAAAGCACCTGCTTAGACAAGCTTAGGCAATCGCAGGGACCGAGGTTTGATCCCCAGCACCACATGCTGCGCCAGCCCCACCCTAGGGCAGGCTAAGCAGGCCATAACAGAAAAAAGAAAGAAAGAAAGAAAGAAAGAAAGAAAGCAAGCAAGCTAAAACAATGAATAAAAGTTATGATTTCTTACCCAGCAACACCTACCCAATTATTTAAAATAATAGTGCCCCCCAACCCAGTCCATCTTCTCCAAAAGATACTTGGAGGAAAAGAATATTTAATTGAGCCTAGGACTATTGGACAGAGCCTGAGTTGATTTAACCACTATGAGACCTGCTTTGTTCTGGAGACTCTCCAGGAGGGTAGGGAAGGACAGGGTAGGGTAGGGTAGAGTAGGGTAGGGTAGCAAAGGAGAAACCTCTGAAACCACCCTCCAACCTCTTCCAGTGCAGTAAATAAAAAATATTATGGACTGGTGCAACCATTAGGGAAAGCAGTGTAGAGACTCCTTAAAAAACTAGAACTAGAAATCCCATTCAATCCAGCTATTCCCCTACTGGGAATTTTTCCAGAAGAACTGAAAACATCATATCATAGTGATATTTGTGCACCTATGTTCATAGCAGCACAATTTGTGATAGCCAAATCTTGGAAATAATCAAAATGCCCATCATCTGCAGAATGGTTGAAAAAAATGTGGTATTTTCACAAAATGAAATATTACTCAGCTATACGGAATGATAGACTAGAAGACTTCATTTATAAATGGATGTATCTTGAACATATACTCATTAGTGAAATAAACCAGACCAACATATGCCAATATCGTATAGTCTCCCTAATATAAGAACTCAAAAGAAGACAATAAATAAATGAATAAATTTTGAATGGTACCAGGAATCACTCTCAGAATCTTGCATTTTCTGCATCCCCAACCCCTATAAATTTTATTATTATCATTATTATTTTTATTTTTTAATTTTTAGAAGAGTGACTTAAATACAAAATGTGTTTGGAAAAGTTAAAAAAAAACTAAGGTTTATTGTAAATGTTAATGTTTAGTTGTTTGACAAATCTTACATATCTATATCAATCTAAACAGATTTGATGATGAACATATGTAATACAACCATTGTTAAATTTTTCTTGTTTTGAAAATCCTGTACTATATGTATTCTTGCTTGTTACTGTTTTCCTATCTTTGTTTCTGCTATTTTTATTCTTTAAAATAAAATTAAAAAAATATTATGACATTACTAAAGGGAGGAGAGGTATTAGTGTGACATTTTAAGACATAAAGGATGCAAGGGTAGGGTCATTGCTCTATATTCCTTGGATTGACTAGTTTGGCTCCTGTATAAACCAGGCAGAACTGAAAGGAAAACAATGAACCACTGAAAAGTTAGCCAAATGATGCAAAGCAAAACTGCGTCCCAAACACGGTCTCCTTGCTTGCTCAGTGTGTCGTGGCCTCCTTGAGACCAGACACATGAACTTGAATATTGCATGGTTTCTCTGATACAAGAAACCCAAAATATAAATACAGAGCAAAATACAAGATGGAGAAGAAATAGGGAGATGCATCTTTTGCAAAAAGGAAGGTGACCAAGAGATAGAGGGAGAGGGGAAGGAGGAAAGGGACAGGGAAGAAGCTCCCCACAAAGAATGTAATCGTTATATGCTGCAAATATGATAATAATTTAAAAAACCAGAAGACTGAGTTTTTGTGAACTCAGTGTGTGATATTTGGCCATCCCTATTAGAGAACAGTTTGAATTCATCTGGAATAAATAATAGTATGCATTTGTAATCTTGACCCAGAAATACGTTAACTCTTCAACCCTGTGTACAATTACAGTCCAAAAAGACCTTGACTGGCCGGACATCCTGCAGAACACTGATCTTATCAATGATTATATTCATGAGTCTTATCAATGACCCCGTGCTAATCAAAGTGGACAAGCAAGAAATAGCTATGGCTTTGCAAGCTTTAGTAAAACCCATCCACTCCAGAGAGGAAGAGAAAAGCCCGGTGAAGTTTCAGGGTTCTATCATGTCAGTAAAAATGATTAAGCACTCCATTCATTCAGGACATGCCAATGCATGCAAACTAAAGGACAGATGCTAGCATCCTCCACCTCCTAACTAAAAGAGGGAAGTACAAACTTGCAGGTCTCTTTCAGCTTTAAGGCCTCACGCACATGTGAAAATAACACAAGCCACATCCCCAGGTGTCTCAGCTACTCTTCTATAGTTGCTGGGACAAATACCTGACACCCAAAATGAAGGAAGGAAAGGTTTATTTAGTTCATAGTTACTGGAGGTTTTAGTCCGTACACACCTGGCTCCAAGGCAGAGTGGCACATGGCAGAAGGAAGTGGCAAAAAGCAGAAAGCAAAATAGAGGAGCAGAAGCACCAATGGCAACAGAGAGAGGAAGACTGTCTCTTTGTCTCTCTTATGTAACATTCAGGCTACCCACCCCAGGCTGGGGAAGTACTAATACCCATAGTCCTAGCCATACTAAAACCCATAATCCCAGTGGATCATGAGTTAATCTCAAACTCTAGAAGTCCCTGCCCCATGACTGCATGAGGCTTTGGGGGGACAGCTAGACACAAACCATAACACCAGGTATAGAAAGAGTTGCTAGCTGCAAGTCACTGCAAGGTAGAACCTGCCTGAGTTCAAGAGGTCCTGACTACTAGGCTTTCAAACCCAGAGGCCCCTATGACATTACAGGAGTCAGACACCATGTAGCATTTTTAGCAAGACTCAGAGAATTGCAACACAGACTACTGAAGTGCTCTTGCAGGGCATTCAATTTGGAAAAGCATAAACTGTTTAGAAAGCAGCTCCTGGCACACTCTGGAGCCTGGCATAGCATACCTGACCACAGGGCACCACGTGAAAATGCAGCCGCAACATGATCTGGGGTGCACCAGAGTTACCACATCCAGAGATGAAATGGACACAGCAACATCTGTCATAAGACTGAAGCCGCACATCTGGGATCCAGTGTGAGCAGTGTGAGAGGCTAAGGGGTGATGCATAAGCAAGCTTAAGGACTGGACTCCCCTGGGACCCACTCCCATAGGTCTAAGGCCTCTCCTTCAACTCAGCTGCATGGGGGCGGGGGGGGGGGTTATCTGACTTGCTAGTGAATGAAGAAAAAGCTAGGGCTTGGTTTACATGTGTTGAATAGGTACATGGAAACAGTAAACTCGTAGGTGGTTTCTGCTGGTTATGATAACGTACTCTGGAGTCTGGGGCAGGAAGATCAGCATGATCTGGAGGCCAGCGTGGGCTACCTAGTAAGTTCAAGGTCAGCGTGAACTACATAGCAAGACCCTGAAAAATAACTAAATAAGTAAATATGGACGAACCAGGCACAGGGCCTAATGCCTGTACTCTCAGCACTTTGGCAAATTTGAGCCCAACCTGGGTAATTTAGTAATTTATGAGAGCCTGTCTCAAAATAAGAAATGGGCTGGGGATGTGGATTAGTACAAAGACCCTGATTCAATCATCAGTATAAGACAGAAAGAGAGAGAGGGAGAAACACTCAAAGCATGTGATTCATCCTGAGGCAAATTCCTCTTTGTGAGCCTGCAAAATCCTTACTTTCAGGAGAAAAGAGTGGATATAAAATCAATTGTGATGATAGCTATACAACTCTTCAACAAATTAAAAACCACTGAAATGAATTTTAAACTTGGGTGGATCTCTTAATAAGGCTGTTTTTTAAAGTACAGGAACATAGGGCCAGCCAGATAGTTCAGTGGATTAAACCACCTTCTAGGCAGATGCAGGGGCGGGGGTTAGATCCCTGGTCTGCCATGCCAGCCCTGCCTCCAGGGCACGCTGAGAGGCTATTGAGACTAGGCGTGGTGGCGTGCGCCTGTAATCCCAGCACTTGGGAGGCTGAAAACAGGAAGGATCACTACAAATCTGATCTGTGCAGTGAGACCCTATAGAACCTATACTAAATACATTAAAAAAATAAAATCCTGCTGGTCAGGTAGCTCAACGGACCAAAGCACCTACTTAGGCTCAACGACCAGGGGCATGCTGTGCTGGCTCCACCCCCAGGGCACGCTGAGATGGTAGTTGAGACTGGGTGTCACTTGCCTGTAATCCCAGCACTTGGGAGGCTGAAAAAAGGAGGATTACTACGAGTCCAATCTGTGTAGTGAAACCTTGTAGACCCTGTACTAAACACACACACAAAAAAAAATAAAAATAAAAATAAAAGCACAGTACTAGGGGACAGGCATGGTGGCATACAACTGTAATCCCAGTACTTAGGAGGTTGAGGTAAGAGGATGGCTAGGAGTTCAAGACCAGCCTGGGCTACATAGTGAATTCAAAGCCTGCCTGAACTACACGGCGAGATCCTGTCTCAACAAACTAAAAATAAACAAATAAGTGAACAGTAATGGGATAGGCAAAGGTTAGACATTCCCGTTCCAAAAATAAGAAATAGGTAAAAAGAAATGGATTACTGGTCTGTCCTAAATTGAGTCCAAAATTCAATGGAGAAAAAAATATTGTGTCTTTCCTAAAGCCCATCCCTGGTACTGGGGCTTGATTCCAAGGCCTCAAGCTACATCTCCAGTCCTTTTTATTTATATACTTATTTTTTGTTTTTAAATTTTGAGAAAAGGCCAGGCATGGTGGGACACAATCTTAATCCCAGCACTCAGGAGGCTGAGGCAAGAGGATCGTTGTGAGTTCAAGATCAGCTACAATGTGAGATCAAGACGAGCTTAAACTGCAGATCAAGACTCTGTCTCAAAAAGATTAAATAAATAAATAAATTTTAAGACAGGGTCACCCAGGCTGGGCTTGAACTTGGTATCCTCTTACCTCAGCCTGCCATAGTGCTGGGGTTACAGGCATGCGCCATGACACTTAGCTAACATTAAGTTTTAAAAATGGAAAACAGTTGACTTTAAGATTGTGCTGGGGGTTGAACCCCAAGGCCTCAGGCTTTGCCTTGCTGTGGCTTGTTGAGCTCCTCCATCCAGCAGCTCGCCCCACTTTTCATGCCAGCGTTTCTCCCATGCTGGAGCTGCACATTAGTAACTAAAGTTGTGGGGTGTCCCACAGCTCCACGAGGCACTGCCCCACTGGTGACTGTGGTCACTCTGCCCTGCAGGAAATTCCTGTCTGGGCTTGACTCAACTTTGAAATCTGTAGCGGTCACAGGGCCCCGGCACTACTGCAGAGTCGGCTCCCTGCTGATGCGCAGCCAGCCCTCCAGAGCTGTGGCTTGAGCAGGACTTAAAACTACTTCAACCAGGACTGTGAGAGCCGGGTGCGCCTAGCCACGGAATGCAGGGATCAGAGCCTCCGGGCAGCCCCGGAGAGCAATTGCTGAGGTCCTGCAGGCACCTTTCAGGAATCCCTACCCTCAGGGTTCTTAGCTTGCCAGGAAGATCTCCAAAACGCTTTGGGGCCGCTATCCCACAGTACAGGAAGAAAGGAATCCGGCTACCCTCTGGTCTTCTTATTCTGTCTAGCAAAGGTCCCTTGACTACACCCTTCTTATTCTTTCCCAAACATGTGTTGTTTTGTTTGGGTGGAACTGGGGATTGAACATAGCCTTTACCCAGATCTACCTTCCCAGACCTTATTTTATTTTTATTGTAACACTAGGTTTCACTAAATTGCTAAATTGCCCAGGCAGGGGTGGAATTTGTGACCCTCACACCCCAGCATCCAAGTGCTAGGGCTACTGGCCTGTGACACCACCCGTCTCTCCTGAACCTATCCCCCCTTTTGACATGTTCAGACTTAAAGTTCCCCAAATCTTTTCATTCTGTTTCCCTTTTTATTATATATTCCATGCTTATAACATTTCGCTCCCACTTTGTAAGCAACCAAGAGTCCAAGAAGCATCACAAATACATTGCTGCTTAGATTTGGCCAGAACTCTAGTTTGTTATTCCTTCCGTGCCCTAGGACATAATTGCATCAAGTTCCTTGCAACTGAGGGCCAGCAAGATAGTTCAGCAGGCCTAAAGCCACTGCTTAGGCAAGCTTAGGCAACCTCAGGGGACCGCAGTTCGATCCCCGGCACCACATGCAGCTCAGCCCCACCCCCCAGGGCAGGCTGAGCCAGCCATAACATAAATAAATAAATTCCTCACAACTATACATGGGGTGAGACTTCTCTCTGCTTTCCAGGCCTCTACTTCTCTTCTAGAAGCTTCACCAGAGTGGCGTTTGTCATCCATATTGCTGCTGACATTCTGGTTACAGCCACTCAAGTAATCACTAAGCATATTTAGACTTTCCCTGCAGCTTTTCCTTCCTTATTCCTTGCCAGAATTGCCCTTAATCTGTTCATGACAATTCTGACTTTAAAAAATATATTAGATGATGAAAGACTTTATTTTGGGAACTTGATATATGCATTTAACACATCTCCAATCAATTTCAATCCTATTACCACTTTTTCCCTTTCTTCCTCCCTTCCGCATTCCCCTTCCCCAGATCTGGAAGACTACCTCCTGGTTTCTTGTGTTTATTTATTTATTTTAATCTTATTTATTTATAAGCTAAGCTATCTCCCTAGTCTCTAGGTCTTTAGTGTGTAGACAGATTTCCTGCACCCTCTTTGTATATGATTCTTTGGGTGACTATATGAAATAATCCTATAAATTATGTGTCCTCTATGTTTCCTTATAAGCCCTGAACTACAACACTTGGCTAATAATTGGCTCAGGCCCTGTGGGGTGAGGAAAGGAAACACATACCAGAATATATGTGCTTATTCATGACTAAGTTAACCACGACTCCTTACATAAAGAAAGGGATTTCTGTAGTTTGAACATATCCCTTAAAAGCCATGTGTTAGAAATTTGTTCCTCAATGCAAATGTTGAGAAATGAGACCACTAAGGGGTAGTGAGGTCTGAGGACTCTATGCTCATGAACAGATAGATGTCTTTATCTTGGGAGAGAGAGAGTTATCACAGAAGTGGGTTCTTCATAAAAGGAGATGCTCTTCTCACTTGCTGTGGCTCTTGTTCTTTGTCAAATATTCCACTTCCTCTTTCTACCACAGGATGACAGGGTGGGAAGCTTCACTGGGTGCAGGTGCAATACTTTCAGACTTCTCACTTCTAGATGTATGCAAAATGAACCTCTGTCCTTCACAAATTATCTAGTCTCTGGTATCCTGTTATAGAACTCAGACTATGACAGAAAATTTGCATGAAGGAGTAGGTCTATTGCTACAGTAAATATCTGAAAATCTGGAAGCAGCTTTGGAAGTGGGCTATACGTGGAGACTGGAAAAATTGGGAGGAACAGGATAATGAAAGTCTAGATGGTTCTAGATGCTTGTCAACTGATGAATGGATAAAGACAACACAGTGCATATACACAGTGGCATATTAGGCAGCCATAGTGAAATCATACCATTTTCAGGGAAATAGAACAAGGAAAATATCATGTTAGGTGAAAATGAGGCAGTCAAAAAGTTAAATATTGCATGTTTTCTCTTATATGGCAGACTTTAAAGGCTGGGAAAATAGCTTGGTGGTGTAAGTGCCTGCCTGGTAACTGCAAGGATCCAGGTTCGATCCACAGTACTGCATACTGTGTTGGCTCCAGAACCCTGGGTGCACTGTGCCAGCCACAGAAACCAGGTACATACCTGTAACTCCAGCACTGAGGAGGCTGAGACAGGAGGATTACTACAAGTCCAAGCTGTGTAGCAAGACGAGACCCTATACCAAATGAATGAATGAATGAATGAATGATAACAACCCAAAGACTCCAGCTGAAGGCCTGGGTCCCAAGGCAATGTCCTTCATGAGTCCAATTGAAGACCTAGAGTCCATGACAATGCCTTATGCAAGTCTGTTTCATGGATTTGCACTGGGAAGGCCCAAAGGTCAGTGGTGGAAGATAGAAAGTCTATGACTGCAGGCTGAAGGATCTGTGCCAGCAGGCTGAAGGATCTGCACTGGAGCCAGGAAGCCACCAGGGTCAGGGAGTGATGCTCAAAGTAAGGACTAGAACTCCCCCCAAAAGTACCGCAGCCATCCTCAGCGACAGAAAGGTCCAGGAGCTTCTCCAATGATAACAGCAGAGTTCATATCAGGAAAACCAGCATGACAAGCTCTTCCAGGAGAACCAACAGCCCCTTAACAGTTCCCCTTCTTCCCCTCCAGTCCTTGTTTTTATTTTGCTGGCCACAATCCTCAGGTAGGGCCCTCATACCCAGCCTCATGTTGATTCAACATAGCTGGACATCACAAGTTGACCACCAGTTGTCAACCCACCACACCATGGTTTAGAGTGTTTTGTCCACCAGCTCAGAGCTCCAGATTAACACTATGTTAAATAATGGACTCATTTTACAGCACAGGAGGGTGAGGTACAAGGCCATAAGATGTATTGGTCATATCACCTACCACAGCACCCCAACTCTGCCAATTCAGGAAAGCAATGAAATACCTATTAAAGGCCCAGCTAAGGGCTGGCAGTATAGCTCAGTGGACTAAGCGCTTGCTTAGGTAAGTGCTTAGGTAAGTGGGACCCAGCCCTGGCCCCACTTTCCACCCTAGTCCCGCCCTTGGGTGTGCTGAGCCTGGCCATGGAGTCCAGGCGTGGGGGCGCATGCCTGTAATCCCAGCACTAGGGAGGCAGACGTCAGGAGGATCTCTACCAATCTGGGCTGTGTAGTGAAACCCTGCATGAAAGAAAAAAAAAGGGGGGGGGCGGCTGGGGAGATAGCTTAGTGGAATAAGTGCTTGCCTGGCAAGCACAGGGTCCTGAGTTCAATCCCTGGTACTGAAAAAAAAAAAAAAGAAGCTCATCTAAATGTTGAATGTGGTGGCTAACTCCTGTAATCCCAGTGCTCTGGAAAGCTGAGGCAGAATTGCCTAGCATGGGCAACTTAGTAACTTGGTAAGACTCTGCCTAGAAATAAAAAATAAAAGGGAGATTGAGTATATAGCTGTGTGAAGACCCTGGGTTCAATCCCCAGAAGTGGAGGAAAAAAAATCACAGCTAAAGATCACCAGTTCAGGGGCTAGGGAGATAGCTCTGTGGCACAAGACTGTGAGTTCGAACCCCAGTCCCACCAAAAAATAAAAAATAAAATAAAGATCACCAGTTCACAGGTGATATTTTGCAAAGGTAAGCAAAGTACATATCTTGTGTGGGGTTTTTAATGTTGTTGTTGCTGTTGTCATCGTTATCATCTTTTTGAGACAGGGTCTCACTATGCGGTTCAGGCTGGAATTCATATATCTTAATATATGCTAGAGCAAAGCATATATCTTAAATGAACAATAGGTAAACATGAGTCTATGTGTGGTAGGTAGAATAATGACCTCCTGTCCCAAAGATCTGAACATTCTATTTATGGATGATGACACAAACCTGCAATCTCAGCACCCAGGAGGTAGAGGCAAAGGACTGTTGCTGGTTTAAGACTAGTCTGAGCCAGGCTGAAACACATGAGAATCTGTTTCAAAAAAACAGCCAACCTGCTGGGTGCAGTGGTGCATACCTATAATCCCAGCACTTGGGAGGCTGAGGCAGGATCGGTGTGAGTTTGAGACTAGCCTGGGCTACAAAAGTGAGTTCAGGGCCAGCCTGAACTGCATAGCGAGACCTTGTTTCAAAACAGACAGAAAAAGAAAAAAAAAAAAAGCCAACCAAACACATAAGCAAAAAAGATACCCACATTATAACCTCCCAAGCCTACAAATAGGTTATAACGCAAAAGGAACCATTTTGGCGGGTTGTGATAAAGTGGCACAAGTGCTTGCCTGGCAAGTGCAAGGTCATGAGTTTGAACCCCAGTCTCACCGGAAAAAAAAAAAAAAACCAAAATGGAAAAGAGCCATTGGCCACAGAAGTAGTCATCCTGTAAGCGCTGGAAAAGCAAGGAAATGAATCCTCCCCAGGGCCTCTAGAAGGAGGACAATTCTACCTACCCTGTCTGGCAAGCGCAAGGTCCATTTTAGACTTCTGACTTCCTGAGCTGTAGTAGATTTACATTGTTCTTGTTTGCCAAATCTAGTTTGTTACAGCAGCAAGAGGAAACTGATACACTATGTCACCGTTAAGAAGAGTCTGGGAAACAAGGAGGAGGAAGAATGACGCGCCTCCATACCTGGGAATTGGTGCTTCCCATCCCCCAGCTCTGGGCCTCAAGGCCTTGGAAGTCATGGCTCCCACATGAAGAATGACTGTGTCTAGGAACTCAACAAGAGCTCCTTTGGCCTGTATGTAGCCTATGGCCCCTGCCTGGGCACTTTAGATTCCTCATGCAAGCAGGAAGAGTCATCCTTTTGGTAGGGTGATATAAATCCTGACCATCAGGAAGGGGACGCTTTGTTATGCAATGGGGCAGAGAGAACTCTGTTTGGTTAATCTACATATAGATGTTTCTTGGCACACCCTTGCCTGATTTTGACAGTAAGCAACTGAGTGCAGCAACTCTCACTTGAGAGGAGTTTTTGAAGACTTCTTTGCTGCTATAGGGAGGACCAGGGAGATAGCTCAGTGGCTTAAGCACCTGTCTAGCAAGCACAAGGTCCTGAGTTTGATCTCTGGTACAAGAAAAAAAAGAAGCCTATCTGACTGCTATAGGGAAAGCAGACTGTAAGGGTAAGATTGAAAGTAGCAGCAAGACTGGCAAAAGAGTGGGAGACAATGGTGGCTAGATCAGCACAATAGGGACAACAGAGAATCTTGACCAGATCCCAGAGGTAAGTATCCAGCCCTTGGAGATGGACTGTGAATGGAGAACAGATGAGCATGAAAAGGAGGGTCTCCTGATAATCCCCAGCTTCTAGCTTGTGCTGCTGAGAGGGGAGTGGCAACCCTGTGTTGGCATTTGTGGGTCTGTGGGGGCTCAGCTGCCCCAGAGGGGGCATCTGGTGGATGGTGTACTGTCTTCCCCTAGGGGACAGTAGGAGGATGGGGTGGGGAATGGAGGGGAAGTTGGGGAAAAAGGGGAGATGGAAAGGAAAGGAGACTGAGAAATGGCCAGGTAGAGGAAGAGAAGACAGCAAAGGGGACTGAAAAGCGGGATGCCCAGCGAGGAGCAGCAGGCAAAGAAACAGCGTGAGCTCTGCTCTGTAGGCCAAGAGCAGCAGTCAGTACTAGACAGCTAGCGCTGCAGAAACAAATATGCATGACATGCTGAAGGCCTATAAAGGAATGTTTCTTCCTCCCTCCCTCCCTCTCCAGGTCCAGTAGGAGCCTGCAGTGACTCTGCTCATTAGGGTCCCTTAGGACTTGGGTTGAGAAGGCGCCATCCTGAAGTAGGTTCCACAATCACCCAGCAAGGAAAGGAACCCTGGAACTGGGCAGGCTCCTGAGGCTTCTATCTCCCCATATGCTGACAAAGTGAGTTGTATGAGCTCATCTTATTTCATGAGAGGCAGGAAACCCAGAGTTGCCTCAGAGGCCCCAGAGGAAGAGAGTGGGGAAATGCTGGGTAGTGGCAATCAGGTGATCACAATCACACACGCTCCTTGAGGAAAGAAAGCGTGCCCTGAGCAGGAGCGGCCAAAGGCTGCAAGGAGCCAGAGTTACTTGAGAGCTGAGAAGTTAGAAAGGTCCCAGATGATCTGAGAAAAAGGTGTTTTGGAGCCTTCAGGGAGCAAAGGCTGGAAGGCAGACTGGGAGGTGTTGGGGAAGGACTGGGAGGTGGTGAGGAAATGGGCGCCTAGACCTCTCCCTCAGTATTGTCAGCTGGAGACATGGACAAAACTGGATACGCGGGAAGGTTACAGTGTGCACTTTTTCATGGAAGGTAGCTTGAATAGGGGAAGGTCACTACACAGGAGGAAGAAGGGACAGACTCCAGGTAACAGGACACATCACCCACATGTCCTCACATGCCAGGACCCTGAAATCTCTTGCTCAGGCTGCTTTAAGTGTGTCTTGACCCTTTTGGGGCTCCTTCCTTTATGGACAGTGCCCACCATTGTGTGTTAGAGCGGCTGTTCTGGGGGGTGGAGACAGGCAAGCTCTGTGTGTGTACACGGGCTCTCCACCACAAGAAGCTGGAGCAGCCACAGTGACAGAGGGGGGTTGGCCAAGGACAGTTCACCACATTCCAGCACTCTGCTCTGAGAATCCCCAACTGAACCGGGCCTTCAGGTCATTCTGAAGGTGTATGTCCAAGTGAGGGAACATGATGGATTTGAGGGGACAGTTGTTAGTTTTGATTTACATCCTTTAAATATTTAGACATATAATATCTGGACCTCCATTTATCCTCTTGTTCGAGGCCCTGAAAATGTTAGGGCTTAGGCCAGGATATAAAATATACATGCACATCGTTATATCATATTTACAGTACATATAATTCTATATAAAATGTTGTCTAATCATAAATCATGGAATACCATGCATAGCATCCCAATTGGAAATATACATCACACAGTTTCTACTCACCAGTTCATTACCATGTAATAAAGAAACACAAAATGTCAGTGGCATACAAGAGGCACCGACCTCTCCTGTGTCTGCGTATTCCCTTGAGCCCCACCCCATTCTGGGGCTTGCTCAGCCTGTCAGGCCTGCAGGTGCCCCTGGGGGCATTTTGTTTGCTTGGCACAAAACCCTGAGAGACCAGCTCTGCCAGAAACATGCTTCATGCCCCTGCTGGGGCTCTCATTTGATAATATCCTTTTGGTGATTAAACGATATCAATTTGTTTGAATTTTTCAAAGTTATCTGAAACAATGCCAGAGCGTGAAGTTCTTTGCTTACCATAAAGCCGAGTGGCAAGGGTGTAAAAGTCTCTAGGTATGGCAGGGCAGGAGAAAACAAATCAATAATTTAACCTCACATAGACCACACTGAGCTTCCCTAGGAAGAGGCAAATGAGATCGCTAGGATGCAGGGGGGATTAATTTGTAATTAGTTCTAATTACTAAAAGAATCAATGTTTAAATTTTTTACAACTTATTTGTATTCTCATATTCCTTCTGTAATAAGGTGAAATTAAGGAGCCCTCCTTCATCCCTCAATTCTAGTCAAAATCCTCATGGAAAATCTTTATTCCTTAATTCCTTTGGAAGACAAGCTAGTCATTTTGAAAAATGCATTCATATTTAGCTGCGGATCTCAAACCCCATGCAAAAGTTAATTCTAAAAGGATGAGAACCCTAAGTATAACAAGAGAACTGTAAGAATGTGTAGGAATTATATTATTACATTGACACTCCCCTAAAAAAGGTAAAATGGGGGTGAAGTGGGGCAAGGGGTGGTGAGAATGATTAAAGTGTGTTATGCGCATGTACAAATAGGGCAGAATGAAACCCATTAATCTGCATAACCCACATGCACTAATACAGAATGTGGGAGAGTGTGCAGGGAGGGATTGTTCTGAAATGTATCAAAATGCCTTGTCTTTTTGTATTTCCTTGGGTGACCTTCCAGTTTTTCAGCCAGAGGCTTGCAGCGCCTAGAGGTGGAAAGGGAGGGAGAAGAGGGGGAGGGAGGAGGCGGGCGGGGAGGTGGAGAGAGGACCAGGCAGGGAGGAGGGAAACCTGCGGGAGGGAGACCGGCTCAGGGAGGGGTCAGGAGGACAGCTGGAGGCCCCTGGTGGATCAAAGCAGTGACAGGGGAGGGCACCTACCATGCCCAGCCAGGGAAGGAAAGCAAGAAGCAAATGCAAGATGCCAGAGCAGACCACTGAAGCCATTTATACACAAACCACTGTTCCAGTTGCTCAGGAATCCCTTCCTGTGTCACAAACACTCTCTAATGTGCATAGGCCTGGTACACCTTAAGCTGGGGAAGAAGGGACGAGTTGACACTCTATCAATTTGTTTGAATTTTTAAAAGTTACCTGAAACAAGCATCCCATAGGGTAGTATTTGTTACATATAGGCGGTGTCTGGCTGTCCACTGTTATTTGTTATAGTTTGAAGCACACCACAGCAGAAGGACAGGCTTTGGATAAGAATGAAGAGCTTCATCTTGTGTTTTAAAATCACACGTGTGTGCTCAGGGTGGTGCTCCTGCGACTGGGGTTCTGTGGGCCTTTCCACGCATATCTGTGTCTGCCCAGCATGATGTACAGGTTAGAGTACACACATGGGTGTGTTCTCATCCCTCACTTGTGTGTGAGCATGTGGGTCCCTGCACACTTGTGTGCCACTATGCTGCGTGGATGTGGGACCGGGTGCCTCTCCCAGTTTGTTACTGCTTGTATTTTCTGTGTCATTTGTCTGCATGCCCCTGCGTGGGCATCTCCATGTGTGCGTATCCGTGTGAATCTGTATGGCTGCAGGTCTGTGGGTACAACTGTGTGCATGTGGACGGCAAAGGTCAAAAAACAGCAAATGGCTGATGTATTCCTTCTGGGAAGGGGAAACAGGACTTTGCATCCCTTTTGTGTATTTTATTGTTTTTTTTTTTTTTCTTATAATGATCATCTATCCTTTTTTAGTTTTGATTACTATGTATCAACTGTTCCTAAGAACAGGGTTCTGTGTGATAGTTTAATATTAAAACACAGGGGGCACTGATCAAATCCAGCCTCCTTTTATCCCCTCTCCCCCTGGCTTACAACATTTTAAAATACAGTACTGTACTTTTTACAGGCAGAGCTCCACCCATGAGCTTTGTTGCCCTTTGCCTCTTGTTGCTTGAGGACAGAAGAGCCTGAGGAAAACCCTTAGGGTGTGGCCCGAAGCAAGTGGGACATTTTTTCTGAAGGCTTGTATTTATCTTTAAATGTTAGGCAAATTTTACACACTCCTCCTTAAGATACACATGTTTATCTTAATTATACTACCACTATCACTAGGTTCCAGCCCATCCTGGGCAACTTCATAAGACCCTGTTTCAAAATTTAGAAGGGTGGGGGACGTCTGGGAATAAAGCTCAGTGCAAAGGCTGTGAGTCCAATCCCAAGTACTGATAAAAGAAAAATAATTCTCCCAGCATCTGCGTCACACATTAGGACACAGGGTCTCCAGGCGATGAAGGTCAAGGCCACCCAGTTTACCCAGTTGGAATCACACTGCCAAGTTCATGCCATGCACAGACTGTCTCCTATGGCACAAGCTCAAGGAGATGGACTTGCCTGGGACAAGAAAGGAGGTCGGTGTGCCAGGCTTTGGTCCCAGGAAGGAACTCTGGGGCAAGGCCAATTGACCAAAGGCCACTTCCCTCACAGTATAAATTCTTTGTAGGCAGAGGCAGAAGAATCAAAAGTTCAATGCCAACCTGGGAAACAGTGGGGGACCTGTCTCATAATAAAAATCAAACAGCTAGGGATGTAGCTTAGTGATAGAGTGTCCTGGCTTCAATTTGAAGTACCATGATAAAAATAAATAAATAAATGCTGACTACTTTGGGGGAGGAGTACTAGGGATCTATCCTAGGGCTGCCTGCATACTGAGCTACATACCTGGGTTGTTCCTTCCTTCAAATAGGGTCTAAGTGGCTAAGTTTCCCAGGCTGGGCTTGAACTTGTGATCCTCCGGCCTTAGCCTCCCCAAGTGCTGGAATTATAGGTCTATGCCACCATGCTAGGCAATATGAGGTTCAGTCTTAGCATCTCCTCTCCCCTTTAGTGCTGAGGATGGAACCCAGGGCCTCATGCACACTAGGCAAGCACTCTACACCCAACACTCAAACCCTTTTTGTGAAGAAAATCTCTTCAAGACTCATGCCAAGAGCTCTGGGTACTGTGAGCTCTGGCAGTCACCTGGATCCAGTGTGGCAGGCACATGGCTCAGTGGCTAGGGCTGTTCTCTCAGGAATCTAGACTGGGCTTGTGTGTTCACTATGAAAACTGGAGGACCCCTGAAAGTCCCTCAGCCGCACCAGTCTGCAGCTATCTTCTTTCCAACAAGCTTCTCTGTTTCACAGTCAATTGTCGGGGTCCTCAGAGCTGCTCCTGAGCTTCTCCCCAAAGCCAGGCACCTAGATCCATAGCCCTCACAACCTCCCGCTTGCTATCAACTGGGAATAACTCCCTCTCCCACCCCTAAGGGACTGCCTTGAGGCTCTCTGGGCTTCATTGATCCAACTCAGGAGAGAGGAATGAGCTTTGAGAGGAATCTAGGCGGAGGGCCTAGGACCAGAGACCCAGGTCTGGTGACCACGCTCATGCTTGCATTTTACATCTCATGCAAGTGTGGATGGAAGTCAGGGAAGACCATGGCTGTCTTAAGCTTCCTTGGTTTGGGGCTCATCTGCCTCGCCTCTATTCTCCTTCCATATTGAGTCCTGACCAATGGTTTGTAAACTTCAGGAACACAGCCCTGTACACAAAATTGATCCTCTCCTCCTAACCCCAGGCAGGACTCAACTTGGCCCAGGATCCACCTTCCTCCCAAGGAAGGAACTCCAGCCCCATTCACCCCAGAGAACAAATCTGATTGGCCAAATTCCTTTTCCTGTGACTGGCTTCCAAGTTTACAAGGGACAGCATTTGGGCCAACGCTATGGAGGAAGGGCAGGAATAACTGCCTTGTTCTCCATGGATATCTAGGTAGGTGGGTAGCTCTGAGCTCCACTGCAGAAACCAGGGAAGAGGCGGCATAAGTACAGATCAATGTACCAAGGGCTGCAGAAGAAAGTAGGGAGCCCTGGGTCCCCAAATATGTTGCAGAGCTACGGAATCAACTAATTCCATATGGAAAAGTCACTCTTTCTCCTACTTGCTCTTCTGGGAGAGATCCAACATTCCTCATCAGAAAGCCACTCTGAAGTAGCCTTTGCTTCTCAATTCAAATACACATAGATGCTCTTGAGCTGGTTCTCAGAAAACAGCTCAAGTGCAGAGCAATTCATGGGAGCTGTTTCTGCCTTCCTGAGACCCATCCACAGACTACCACATCTGGTAAGGAGATCCTGGGCTTGTATCACCATGGGTATCCCAGGGCTGGCTCTCAGGAGGGCAGGCTGGGTTAGCATGGCTCTGAATAGTGCAACTGGGCTGCAAGCAGAAATGCAGGAAGGAGGGAGTGGCCCCCAGCACCTGGAGATAGCCCCTGCCTTCCTGCCCACCAGGAATCCCAAGTGTCCCCAGGACCAACAAGGGAGATCTGGTGGGGGCAGGGCATTAACAGCCCTCCTTTCATCTCTCACTCCAGACTCTAGCCAATCCCAGAGGGAAAACTTGAGAAGGCTTTCCAGAGCACAGGTAAAAGCCAAGAGAACACTGGACTGTAAGCTCTGGACCAGTGTGGCTCAAATTCAGCCCGGCCAGGGGCCATCTGTGAGGTAGGAACAAACCTGGGAGAGGGGTGTACATCTCACCTTCACCCTAGGGAGCCTGGTGGTGGGAGTAGCCAGATCCCTCAGTCAACTTACCTGTTGCTCTGGTCACAGCCTTCCCGGGTGAGTTGTATTAGGCAGACTGGGATCTTATCAAGGGTTCATTTTACTTTCCCTATTAAGGTCCTAGTTTTTAAACATGGTCTGGAAACAACAACTCACACTGGAAGCCAATCTGAAACATCCGGAACCTCCAGATCTTGCCCTTGGTTTTGTACCCTGCAGACGACTTACTGGACCTACCTTGTGCTTCACATGGTAATATATAAAGTAACGCCAAAGCACACATAGGTTTGAATGTGCTTTTTAAACTATGAACTATAACAGCTTCAGTGCCAGTGAAATCTTAATGGTAAGGCAAATTCTGATTAGACTCATCTCCAATTTTGTCTCTTGGACCATAGTAATGAAAGACAATGTGCTCCACAAGATGTCTCAATATGTTTTCAGTCCTAATTATACATCTTCAATTAAAAAATACATCACCATTGCATTATATGCCACAGATCATTAAATGCTTATCACAGGCCACATCCCTGTCTCTTGTTGTAAAGGATAGCTTACATTTAACCAGGAACTTTGAAAAACATTTGAGAGCAAATTATAATCTAAACTTATTCTTAATGCCACATATAAAGTTCAACTCTTTAATGAAAGGATTCAGAACATGAAAACAAAGTCCCTAGCAGTATTAAGGAGATAAAGGTCTTTCAAAATGGTCAGTTCTTATTTTGATTAAATTGTGCATTTTTAATATAGTTGGTATAAAGTGAAACTCTTTAAAAAATAACACATTGGAATTTAAAATAAAGTAGAAACATCCTATTTTCAGGGTCAGCAGTACCACGGTGAGATTTATCTCTTAAACAATGACACTTAGTATCTCTGTAGTTCTATGAATACTTTTGAACTGTCATATTAAAACCAATCTCGTGGCCTTGAGGCAAAGGGAAGCAATTAGTCTTGGAGTTGTGAATAAATAAAAATCCATTTATATACCCGTCCTTGACATGTACCTTGCAAATCTTAGGAACTTCATCTAGTGGGAAAAGAAATGTTAACTCATGAATAACAATACTAATCATATTGCCATCTTGTTTTCTAAAAACAGTGGAGTTAGTACCGATCTTTTAAGTATTAATTCATATGTATATATTCATCCATATGGAACACGAAACAAAGACACACCAGGCACCACCTAAGAGAAGAGAGGGGAAAAAGGAGGGGCACTCGGGGCCACAAGGATGGTGACAAGTTTTCTGTGAACCCTTGCTCCTCAAAGCCTGGTGTATGTTTTTGTTGTTGTCGTCCTCTCCTCAAAGGTCAGGCAACATACTCTGTGTCAAGTTGGGGGCTCACACAGGACTTCCTCCATTGGTGATCGCAGCCAGGATTTAGGAGGGACCCCAAGAGGTCGCAAGATCTTGATACTTGCTTCACTTCTCATGCAGGGGGCTTCACTGCTCCTAGGTTTTGCAGAGCATTGGGGAGAGCGGGGCAGTCAGCCCCACAGCTGAGCCGACCTCCCCCTGCTGGGGCCCCCAGAGTCAGGGGCTGTTTAGCCAAGCTGGGAACCAGAAGCCCGGAGGGGGGGGAGGGAGTTTGGAGCATGGAGAGCCCGAGTGGGCAGCCTTGCTGCACAGATCCCTGACCTACTTCCAGGGCCTTCTTTCTGTTCAAGGAGCCGCTTAAAATCCATAAATTAAGGAAATTAACTGATGGAGCCTGCGGCATCTTTGTAAGCTATTTAAATCTATAAATTTACAACATCTTCTGCACATATCAAGTAATTGAACTAACTGCGGGGATGTAACTTTAATGAGAAAATTTCCCCCTTCTCCAGTAGTTCGAGTTCCCAAATAAATAAATAAATAAACTCTCCCTTAGGAGAAAAGTTTCTGCCTATCTCCGCGTGGAGAAGTTACAGAAGCGCTTTCCAGACGTTCCCTCTGCTTGCGAAGTTTTCAGTCCAGGGACACTGACCCTCGACCTCCTCTTTTTCTTCCTCCTCTCCAGCCCTGGACTCGCTGGCGGCCAGGTCCGTGCTCCCCCTCCACGGAGTGCAGCCGCTAGAGGGCGCCCAGGCCCGGCCGGCGCTCGCGGACGGGGCCCTGCGCCGCTCTCGGCCGGGGCGCACCCGCCCTGCTGCCTGAGTCGGAGCCTGGCCCGGGCGTCCCGGGAGCCAGGCGAGGGCGCAGTGCGGGCCAGGCGTACTGGCCGCCTCGGTTTTCTAGAAGAGAGAAATGATCGGGGAAAGAGGGGGAGGGACGGGCGGGGCGCAGAGGACAGCGGAGGAAGGAGGCGATAAGAGGAAGGGGCAGCCGATGCCGGCACCGGCGAGGGACGCCCTGGGCTCAGGCCTCGGCGTCGTGGGGAGCCCTGGCCGCCGCCGTCTCCATCGCGCGGCGAGCGCAAAGGAAATGGCGCGTCTGGCCGCGGGCGGCCGGCCGGGTGCCCCCTCCCCCGCGGTGGCCGAGTGCGCGTCCGCAGACGTCACGGGCGGCGCTGCTCCTCAGGAAAGGGGCAACGGGGGCAGAGACCCGGGGAGGGGGTCGGCACGGGGGAGGGCCACCCTGACCCCCGGCTCCGCTCCAGCCTTGGCCGACTCGCGGCGCAGTTTCTTCCCAAGTCCCGCCCCCAGCCCCGGGCGCCGTGGCGGCGGCTGCTTTCCTCTTTGTAACCGAGGAGTCAAGAAATGTGAGAAACGTGCCCTGTGTTACTTATTTGGGAGCCGAAAATTTATGCCCAGCTGAAAGCGCCCGGAGAAATATTACATCAGATGAAATGACAATGATTAAAATCAGCTTCTCCCCCGCCCCCTCTCCGCGCCCGGAGGAGGCCCGGGCGCCGCGTGGCCGGCCGGCGGGGGGCGGGGGGCTGGGCCGCGCAGGGCGCGGGGGCCCGGGCGCACCGCTCCCGGGAGGGTCCTAGCGGAGGCCCCGGCGGGAAGGCTCCGACTCGGGAGGGTCGGGTGGGGATCGCGCCGGCGAAAGGAGGGGAAACAGCGCATTTTTGTCGCCGAGCGCGGCAGGCGCGGGCGCGCGGAGCTAATTGCGACTCTAATCCTCTGCCCCGCGGCGCAGCCGAGCCCCGAGCCAGGAGTCGCCGCGCGCGCCCGCTCGCACTCGCCGCGCTGGGTAATTCGGAGCCGGATCGCCGCCCTTTGCGTCCGAGCTGGGCAGCGGCAAGGCGCGGGCTACGAGCTAGGGTAGGGGGCTGGTTTTCTCTCCAGCGATAGAGGGAGGCCGCTGGATAGAGAAGAGGGAAGAGAAGAGGTGGGAGCGGCGGGAGGGCAGCCGGAGAGCGGCGCGAAGAGGCGGCGGCGGCGGCGGCCGCGAGGAGGGGAGGAGGCGAGGGGAGGGCGCAGAGGGGAGGCCCCGGCGCGCCGCGCCGCGAGGGGCCGCGCGAAGCGGGGGCCGGGGCGGGAGGGGTGGGTGGGGGGAGGGTTGGGGGCGAGAGAGAAAGTAACTCCAGGACGAGACCGGAGCGACCCGCGCAGTGAGCATAGGCGGCGAGGCTGCGCCGGGCGCCCGAGACCGGCGGCCGCGGGGGGCGGGGGCTGCGCCCGAGTCCGATCTACCTCTCCGGCTCAGAGGTAAGCCCAGCGCGAGCGGCCAGCGCTCACAGCCGCGTACCCTAGTCCCCAAAGTGGCTGCAAAACGGAGAAAGTCGCCCGGCCAGGGTCCGAACCTGGGCGGGGGCGGCTGCTTTGTCCCTCCGCCGGGCGGCGGGGATTGGCGGCGCGGGGGCGCCCGGCACAAAGGCCTGGCGGGGGGGGGGGGTGCCCACGTGGGCTGGTCCTGGGCACGGGTGGACCCTCCCCACGCGGGCGGGCTCCAAGCTTCCTGCCGTGCCATATGTGTCTGCAGCTCCCCGCACTCTGGCCCCAGTACTGGGCCGAGTGCCCTGCAGAGCCGGCGAGTTTCCGGGGTCAGAAACGGGCTGTCGCAGCTGGACTGCGATGTGCACAGAGGCCAGATTGGCGCCCAAATTAGAGAAAGAAAAGTCTCTAACGGGACAGATGTGCGTCCTTAGACGCCCACCCCGAGAGTCAAACGCCAGGCGGGAGGGGCTGGCGCGCTGGTGGTCGTACCAGGCGCGCGGGTGGGGGTTCAGGATCGGGCAGCGCTGAGACCCACCTGATCGCCGCCTCCCGTTCTCTGCTGCCCACTCGCACCCCTGAACTGGAGGCGCACGCCGGGCACCCACCCGCAAATGTCCCCCACCAACAACCCCGCCCGCCGCTGCAGCGCTTTTCTGCCCTCTTGAAGCCCCCGACTGCAGAAAGATTAAAGCTTCAAGTTTTCACTCCATGTCTCAAATGTGCATGAAGGAATTTAACTGCACGAGTGAATAAAAGCATTAGTTTCAATTAATTTTTTTTAAATCCTGGCAACAATAAACTTTGAGAACAAAAGCGCTTTTACGTCCTTAATTAGGCGAGCTTCCCATCTGTGGTCTCGAAGTGTCTGCCTCTTGATTTAACTTTGTCCCCGCCCCCGCCGCACACCCCTCCCTTCCCTGCCAGGCGTTTGGGGTGCCTCAGCCATCCCACCCTGTGGTGCCTAGAGCTTTGGCCCAGCCGGCTCCTGCTGCCCCGAAGTTCACACCGGCCGGCGGCTCGGCGGCGGGACGGGCGCGCACCAGGTGGCTGGCCGGCCTGCCTTCCTCCTAGTCCACCCTAGGACGATTCTGCAAGCTCCTGGCACTCTCACCCCGGGCCATCACCCAGGGCGTGAAGCTAAAAAGGAGCTTGAGAGGCGCCTTCTGTTTACCTTTTATGGTTAAAATAACAGTTTAGCAAAGAAGCGACTTCACGAAGAAGCGATTTAGTGAAATCGTCTCAAGCTGCCGCAGCTCAGCCAGTTTAATCACCCCCAGAGAGCTGAACAACTGCGAGCACAATGGGACACAAAATCATTTTGTGTGTAAATGAGCGTGGCATTCTGCTCACTTCCCTCGGCTGGGGCGGGCGGGGCTCAACTACGGGGCGGGCTTGGGACCCCGGGCTTCCACCGCAGCTTAGAGAAGTGGGTCAATTCTGGACCGTTTGCAAACGGGAGGGCCCTTGCGCCCCTGCAACAGGCAGCTGGGTAGAGCCTTGGGAGGGTCAGTGCACTCTGGGCTGAGGTTGGGGGTGGGTCTTGGCTTGATGCTGTTGGTGGAACGAACTGTGTTTCTCACTGCCACCACTTTTATGTTTCTGACCTCCCTCAGCAGTGATCTCGGGGGAAAAGGTCGTTGTCCGGCACAGATGCGTTTGTCCAAGGGAGCAGTGGAGGAGATTCGGGTGGAGGCGTAACGCCTGGGGCTTCCAATGGTGAGTTTCTGGTTTGCCATCCACATCTGGTTGAGCTTTTGAAGGGGAAGACCGCTGCATGTGAATAGCATGGAGCAGTAGATGTTAGGGGCTTGGTGTTATGTGTCACTTTTGAGTTGTGTCTCAGTAGTGAGGAAAACATCCTGCAGCAGGCTATAATAGAATTTCAGTCAGAATTCCTTCCACTTCAGTTTACCTTGGATGTCTTCCCTTCTGACTCCTCCCCCAGCAGAGCCTCCCAGGGCAGGATAATCCATTCCTGAGGTCTGTTTTGGTTTCTCAGAACTTCCTTGAGATAAATGACCTGGTTTTCTTTTTTAAGCTTTCCAGAACTCAGGAATGCCAAAATCAGCCAGCCCCTAGTGAGGGTCCGGGACTCTTCAGGTAGAACAAATCTCTTTGAGAAAGCCTTCTTATGTTTACAGGATTGGACTCTCCTTGAACCTTGTTTTAAAATTGGATATTGAATTTCAAGGCACAAATTTAGAAGCCAGAGTTTAAGAGGAGAAAGCAGTTTCTTGGGAGCCCAGGATGTCATTTTGTTGCTCTCTAAGGGTTAAACCTAGGAGGGAGAAGTCCAGGTTAGCTTTGTGGAAGCTGTGTGTGTGTGTGTGTGTGTGTGTGTGTGTGTGTGTGTGTGTAGCCTCCCTCCCCTTTGAGATAGCTCAAGTCAGTGGAAAGGGATGCAGAAGCCTGCCACTTTCTACCCTTCCTGCTTGCACCTTGCAGAGTACCCCGGGGGTGGCTTTTTGGGACTGAGGGAGCAGTTTCATTTCAGGTGGCGGTGGCGGCACTGAGGAAAGTAGCTCTGGGAAGGGGGGAGGTTCCATTTGCTGATGGCTGTCTGGCCAGCTCTCTAATGCCTTCAGGGTGTGTGATCCTGAGGGGGTCTGGAATACATTAGGCACAGACAACTCCATCCTCAGGGTCTGCGGGGGAAGCTGGGAGGTGCAGACTAGGCAAACAAAGACAGGTTTTCTCTGCTGTTGAGAGAGCCACAGAGAGGTAGCTTCCGAAGTGACTTTCCCTCAATTCTGTGCTTTGGTTCCTGCTAAAAGAGGCTTCCTGTGCCGTGCCACTTGCAAACTGCATCTTGACACAGTGGAGAGAGGTCCTGGGCTCCTTGGCTCTTAGAGGGTGGGGGATCTTTCCTGAGCTGCAGTCTGAAGGCTCTCCACTGATGCAAGAGGAGACACGCTTGGTAACATGGCTCTGAACCAAAATACCAGGAAAATTAGATTTGTTCTGAAACATTTTGGGGCAATAATGGTGAGCATATGTTTCAATACTGTCATTAGCCGAATTAGCAGACATGGAGCTGCCCAGAAAACACATATGTGAGTGTATGTGCTCGCACTCACGCACGTGTGCGTGTGCATGTACACAATAAGCAATGCCTGGGAGATCTGCTTTGGGGCATGGAGTCAAGAGTAGTAGTGGGTGGAATCTGGGAGGGCTGCCTGGTGCATGTGGATTCCTAGTGCTCAAGAAGAAAGGAAAAAAATCTAAGCATCTTTGACTCCAGGGAAGAACTGACACCCACCACTGCTGAGGAGTAAGTGCCCTCTGGTTTTGTCACTGCCTCCTACAGATACTCTGGGCAGCGATGGAAGCCTAGATGCCTCACCGTAAGGAGCGGCCG
The DNA here is from genome assembly GCA_004027915.1 of Capromys pilorides. Lineage (NCBI taxonomy): Eukaryota > Metazoa > Chordata > Mammalia > Rodentia > Capromyidae > Capromys > Capromys pilorides. Next base: position 39,907 of record PVKN010000026.1, on the reverse strand, counting down.
AGTGGGTCCACGCTTCACACACACGGCAGCGCTGGCACCGCGGTGAGCTATGGGGTGGGCTGTGTCAGCGCCGTTTGCCCCCTCCTTGCCCTCTTCCGGGATGCCTGCTCACTAGCTGCCCTTCTGCCATCACCCGCACTTAAGAGATGACTGTTGACTGGCTGTGTGATTATGTATTTTTTGAAACAAAAATGCTCTTAATTTGATGTGAAATTTACTACATGTATAAAACCCAACGCCTTAGGTGCTGAGGAAGTCACTAATTTAGAGGTGTCTTGTTACAGAGACAAACTTGCAAAAACCCCTGAATCCCAATTCACAAATTGGTGATTCGTTTGTCAGGGGATATTTCACATCTAACACATAAGCCCGCGACCTTTAATTAGAATTTTGCAGTTTGTTTTATGCCCCTGGAGGCTGACACCTTGAAATTTTTTTTTTCTTGATTTCTTATTGCTAATAAGCATCTTTCTTTTTCCCTCTGGTAGTTTGAAGAAAATGATGCAAATACACTTAATTACAGTGGTGGCCATAATTTGTCAGTTGAATATGTGATCAGGCACAGGCAGAAGTGATCTGATTAGATCTGTGATCACACTCACAATAAAGGGAGTGTATGGCTATGTTGTTTAAAAACTAGTGTGTCTTTTGCTTTGTTTCTGTCTCCAGGAGGGAGGAAATATGTCCCGGCTGTCTCTCACCCGGTCGCCCGTGTCTCCCCTGGCTGCCCAGGGGATCCCACTGCCAGCTCAGCTCACCAAGTCCAATGCACCTGTGCACATCGATGTGGGTGGCCACATGTATACCAGCAGCCTGGCCACACTCACCAAATACCCTGACTCCAGGTAAGAGCACCTCTCCAAGTGCCAGACATGTGGTGGTAAGGAGTAGCATCTGCAACCAGATGTAGCAGGGCTTATCTGTCTCGCTTGCTGGCTGCCACACAGCGTGCTTTCCAACATGTCCGGGCTGATGCAGACCCTTGGAGCTAAGTGTTGGTAAGCTGAGTTTGCTTGCTAAAGGAAGCTTCAGAACGGGGCTCATAACCCTGCATTAGTGACACTGATCTTGCAAGCACTCAACCTACCAGCAGTGGCTTGGAACTGTTCAGAGCCAGCCTTCCCCGAGCCTGGCCAGCAGCTAGCTGGGGAATCTCATGAACTGTCGGGTTCTTCCTGAGGAGATGCTGGCCTCTGCCCGGCATCGCTTGTGAGCCGAGAAGGCCGAGTACATCTTAAGGCGTGCGTGTGTGAGTACGTCTGTGTGTGCATGTATAAGTATTTAATTTTGTTTCCTGTTGTGGAGTTGCATAACAGGAGGGAAGAGGAGCTGCAGTTTTCCCTCTTTGTTTGGCCGGTGCCAGACCCAGAGTGCTAGCCGGAGTCTCTCAGAGATAACTGCTATAGTAACTGGCTGGGTATACCAAGATGCTCAGGAATATCTAAGGTGGCTGAGCATGAGACTCATGTGCTATAGTAAATAAAGTGTGTCTGGAATCAATTCCCTTCCCAGAAGTGAGCCACCCACACTGCTGATGTTGGCCCAAGCCTGGCACTGGGTGCTGCTGACTCCTTTGCTATGGCCTCAGATGTTTTTTTCCTATGAGGGGACCAGGATTCCTGCCAGCACAGCAACAGGGCTTACAGAGCTAGGCTGTGTCTCAGCATCTCCTGGAGCACTGTGCTGCTTGCTAAACCTGCAGTGGTTTGTTCCTGGTACAGCAGAGCTGTGGCCACCATTCTCTGTGGCCAATGAGGGTTGACCAGGCAGAACCAAGGCTGTAGGATATCACCCTGGTTTTACACATCTCATTCCCTAGATGCCAGGTAACAGTCTCTGGGGAGCTCCTCTGTTAGGCTGCCTAGTCACTGGTGTGGTCACTCAGACCACAGGTTACAGTGCACAGGGCAGGCTGCTTTCAGAGCTTATTGGGGGGGAGAGGGGGCTCTGCAGTGATAGTGGTGTCCCCTCAAAATTCCAGTTCAGAACTTAGGGCATCTGGGGTATAGCTGGTGGTTAGGGCTCCATGCCCTCAGCCTGATAGGCAACATGTACTGCCCTTACGAACTTGGGACTTGGGAGGGGCAGAAACCGTGAGGTGGAGTCAGCCCATGTGCTCGCTTGCAGAGCCCTGTCTAGGATGGGAGATGGATTCTGCTTATTTAATTTCAGTTTTGCCTTCTGCAGCATTCCTGAGTTGTATGAGATAGATCATCCCTTAATCAGCTGATGATGTTTGTGAGTGAGATTCATAAAATCTTTGCCCACAACCCTCTCGGAAGAGTGTTTTCTGAAACACTCTTTGCCTTTCTGGAGCAATCACAGCCCAGGCCTAGGGGGAGATAAGAAAGCCTCCTGCTTATTTTGTCTCACGGCAGCTGCCTGGGAGTGGGGAGGGGAGGGGAAGGGTTTCCCTCCCAGACCACAGTGTGGTTCATCCTTACCCTGCTTTGCAGTGGAGTATGTGGCCTTGTTGGGGAACCAAGCCTCCTGTGGCCCCATGATCTGTCAAGTGGGACCCTCAGCATGCAGGCTGTGCCCAGAGGGGTTGGTGTCTGCATTCTTTCCCAGGGCTGGGGCTCAAGATGAATCTGTTGTTCTCTTTGGATTGCTTCTGGTTCATTGTAGAACCTGCAGCTCTGACCTGGAGACAAGAGGCTGTCCTGACCTGTGGGACAGTCAGAGGACAGGGGTCATCTGGGATCTGAGAAGTGTACTGTAGAGCTGTGCTAGAAAGGGCCCCTTGCAGCTCTCGTGTTCTTCTTTTAGTGAACTGTTATAATGTAAAACTATTTCTCAACAGTTCTGGAAAAATAGATCAATCCTTCGCCCAAAGGATGTCGTTGTCCCCCACTGCCACCCCCAGGCCATCCTAGCAGCTTGGGTGTTGAGGGCCAGGTGACAGGTCCCCAGGAGAAGCAATTGGTCCTCAGCCAGCACAGCTACCTGGGGCTGGCAATGGACTCTGCCTGTTCCCTTTGCCTTGCCTGTTGGATGTCACCTAGCTGCTACCAGCACAGCCCTATATTGACATCCATCCTGGATGTGAAGAGCAACCAATGGAAATCGCCAGGAGCTTCAGAACTAATAAAACCTTACTCTGAAACATCAGGAAATTGGAGCCAGCGCTTTTAAACAAGAAAACGAAGATGTGATACCTTCCCTTCGTACCAGAGGCCAGTGATGGGACTGTGCCTTTTCTGTCCCTGAGGGTCCCAGCTGTCAAAATGTGAATTCATTCACTTATTCCACAGAGGACTTCTGAAATTGGTACCCCCATGCTCTGCAGCCTCCCCTCAAAGGGTGGCCCGTGGCTGTTTCCACAGGGAGCCGGAGCCACTAACAGAACCCAGGATGTCGTGGCGGGAGCTTGTTTTTAAGACCTTGCAAGAGGCTGGAAGTTCCTTCGTGGTGGTTATTCACACCCACCGTCAGCCTGCCATCTTCTTAGTAGGCTCGGATTCTGGGGCATGCAAGACATCTGTGCTACATGGAGATACCTGGCTGCCACTGGGTGCTGTAACAGATTCTGGACCATGAAAAGATCTAGACCCAGTCCCAGTCAAGACTCTGGATCTAGGTAGATCCAGAGTCCTGTAGACTGACAGACCACTCTGTAGCCCCAGCCAGCTCTGACAGCAGAGGAATTTGGAACTCAGCCAGACCACGCACACTGCTTGCTACACAGAGTTTGAGCTCAGCCAGGAAAGATGGGGAGAACTCCCTGACAAGCGGAGACTTCAGATTTGCTGACTCACCTGTGGCCGTGGCGCTTACTTCTTCCTGCCAGTGCTGTGTGTGGACCTTCACCTGTCCATCTACCACTGCCCATGGTGCCTGACAGCCCTGCTTAGTTGTATCTATCTCCAGAGATGCTAGGTGACCCTCACTCTTGGCAGCTGCATGTCCAAGTTCTAGGAGACCAGGCATTGACCACTTTGAAAGTTGCAATAAACCATGCAACTCACAGAGCTTTTCAACTGGGCCTATGTCCTAAGGGGCTGCTGTCACCAGGCCAGAGAGACTCATAGGCTCAGTGGGCTTTGGAGCCCCGAAAAGCATCTGGGTGATCACTGTTCTGGTTCCAACAACTTAAGCTTCTCCATACCTGGCCACTGGTCCAACCTGTGTGTGCCCATCCCTAAGGCAGCATCGCCCTTGATCTTGCCCCATTGATACAGGGACTAGGCCATGTTTCCAAATGAAAACAGGTGATTACATTGGTACACTGTACTGGGAAAATCCACACGGCTAATTCCTTGAGTGTTCCAGGCTACTAGAGCATGGTTTGGTGTGGTTAGGAGGTGCTAAGAGGAGTATGGGGGGTTGTGAGCCCCTCAGTTTCTGTCCAGCTAATGTGTCCTGTGTGTACAGTGACAATAGTAGGGCAGAGCTTTGGGAGAGGCTGGCTTGGAATGGATGGAGGAGTGGGATGACAGGACTATGGGAACATTTTTGGAGGGATATGGGCTGGTGCAGGCAGAGTGAGGCATTTTGACCCCAGCTTATGCAAGCAAGACTGGTAGTCCCTGGTCAGGGTCTAGCTGGGCATGAGTATGTGTTCCTGTCACCAAAGGAAAAGGTCTGATAGTGCCCTCACTCCTCTTCCTGGACCAAGATCCTGCTTTAGAAACCTTCTTTGTGACTTCTGACTCAGCCTGGGATAGCAGGACTATTGACCAGCATTCACTAACCTGAGCTTTGAGGATGTAAAAGCCCTGGCTCTGAGGCTTGGTTCCTCCTCTTCAGAATGAGTAGGGCCCAAAATCAAGGGGTCCCCAAGGGCTTCTTACAGATCTTACATTTGTTAGAACCACTGTCCTTCCAAGGACTGGGTGCCAGCAACTGTCTTCCCTTCTAGTCCTGGTCCCCACCAGATATGCACATGTTGTGGCGTTGTGGATAATCATGCTCACATGCTTGGTGCGTGCCCAGTGCATGTGTGCGTGCGCGCGCGCGTGTGTGTGTGTGTGTGTGTGTGTGTGTGTGTACTGTGGCAGTCGTGCATGTGTGCTGTACCTTCCACCTGCCTGTGTCTCCCTGAATAGCTGTGGGGTGTTGGTGACTTTCCATCTCTGGGTAGTTTGTAATAACTGGTGTGTATCTTCCTTAGTGTGTATCTGGCTGCATAAGATCTGTCAGTTGCAAGGGAGAGGACCGTGTGACCTGTGTCTATTGCCTGAGTGCTGTGTTTATTACTTAGTGACATGAAGTGAGGGAGGAGGTTGTGTGACCCCAGTGACTATGTTGGCTGATTTACATATGTTCATCAGGCATGTGGCTGTTGGCTGGGGTATTGAGTGGTCCACGTGCAGTTTTTGGATGGGTCTGACTGGTGAGGATATCCATACCAGCTCCATGACTGGTTGTGCCACCATGTCTATCTTACTGTAGTTTTTTTGCTGTAGCATGTGTCAGCTAGCTGGCTGGTATGTATAGCTGGGTGTGTCCCTGTCCTACTGTGGATGGTGTGGATGGTATAGGAAGCATGTGCTCCCATATCCTGTATGATGGTGGTCAGGCTGGCCCAGTTTTATGGAGAGAGCCGGCAGCCCTGGTACAGTCTCTACATTGCCCACGTGTGGCCATTCTAGCAGAGTGGGCAGTCATGAGGACAGGGCAGTTGGGCCCAGCCCTTTCCTTCCTCCATGCCCCTTCCCTGTCTCTCCCAGAATAAGCCGCCTCTTCAACGGCACTGAGCCTATCGTTCTGGATAGTTTGAAGCAACATTATTTCATTGACCGGGATGGGGAGATTTTCCGCTATGTCCTGAGCTTCCTGCGGACGTCCAAACTCCTGCTCCCAGATGACTTCAAGGTAAGTCCAGCAGCTCCCCTATGCTGCCTGTGCCATGGCATTACACAGGGGACGCTGTGACTTAATAAATGGACCCACGGTTGTCATGGCAACCATAAAAAGTTAACCGATGAAGCCAAGGGCTACATCAGTTTTTCTAAACTAATTTTTTTCTCACATTCTTAGCTTACTTATCAAGGTGTAACAACAATTATGCTGCAGCACTTGCCCAACACCCAAAATTAAGGAAGGAAAGGTTTATTTAGCTCACAATTTGTGGAGGTTTCAGTCCATACTCAGCTGGCTCCAAGGGAGAGCGGCACATGGTAGAGGACAGCAGTTCATGGCAGTGGAAAACAGCAAAACAGCAAGAGTGAAAGGGAGGAGTAGTGACAGCAGCGGCAACAGAGAGCGAGTCTGTCTTCCTCATGTGGCATTCAGGCTGTCTGCCCTAGGCTGAGGGTGACACTCACACCCATGATCCCAGAACTGGATCATGAATTAATCACAAACTCTAGAACTCTACCCCAGAACTGCACGAGGCACCAAACATAACAAAGACTGTTCTATGCTAGACGGAAGTTAAGGGTTCCTGAATCCATTCCTGGTTGGGAATTTTCAGGGGAAAAACTGATGAACCAGACATACACATTCATTCATTCATTCACTCATTTGGCACAGGGTCTCACTATGCAGCTCAGATTCATAGTGATCCTCCTGTCTCAGTCTCCCTAGCTGGCACAGCATGCGATACCAGGGATCAAACCCAGGTCCTTGCACTTGCCAGGCAGGTACTTAGACCACTGAGCTATCTCCCTAGCCAAGACATATACCTTTTAAACAGAAGGTGACCCTTGCTCTCAGGGTGAGCCTATCTGGGTAGCTAAGCTGGTTCCTTCCTCCTGTCTTAGTCTGAGTCCCTCTAAGGACCAAGAATCACAAGAGGAAGAAAATTCAGGCTGTGGCTACTCAGGCTTCTGTCAGTCCTTCCTTCTTTGCTTCCACAGAGGACCAGTAGCGCTGGAGCTCTTTTTTCCTTCATCCACCTCATTTACTGAGTGTTGACAATCAGACTTGAGCTGACTGCACAGGGACACACACAGGTCCTGCCCCATGATGCTTGTAGTGCATGTAAAGATGGTCATTGACTGTGATTATACCAAGGACAATCATTAAGAGAACAGTGAAGAATTGAGAATGAATGGAAAAGCTGGCTGGGAGGGTTTGGAAGAAGGAGCGTTTTGCTGGGTGGTGACAGGAAAAAGGCAGACAGCTATATGAACCTTGGTGAGAAGGTAGAGGTGGCACAGGCTTAGTTCCTTCCCACACTGAGGAGGTGTCAGGCCTGGGGTCTTTTGAGCCAGGAATGGACCTGCAGGCCAGGAGGCTGCTGTTTGATATCAAGACCTTGGTGAGAGGCTCAGCACTTTATCCTGCAGGCATTGGGAGGGCTGCGAGTGGGGTAAAAATAATGAGATTTGCTGGGAGGAAAGATTGCCCTGGATGTTGGGTGGACAAGGATGCGGGTAAAATAGGGGGTTTGAGCAGGAGACCAGTTATGGAAGGGGCCCCTTCCCAGGGCCAAGGCTGAGTTCTTTGGACCAGGGTTAAGGTAGAGAAGTTAAAGCAAAGCAGGGACTTGCTTTTAGGGAGAGGATATGGATGTGGATTGGCAGGGAAGTGAAGTGGAGAGCGTGCTCCCAGCTTTTACCTTGAGGCTTGAGTCAAATGGAAGAGGCGGGGGGCCTTTGGTGCCCCACTCCTTCATGGAAGAGCTGGTAGAGGGTCATTTGGAGGTGTCCCTACTGTGAGGTGAAATGGAGTTGTTAGGTGTACAGATGTCATGTAAAATTCTAGGAGCTGGTGCGAGTGATGACCCTGGGAAATCTGCATAGTCAGGAGTATTCCCGACCTGATGGTGGGCCCAGAGGGTGAGAGCCTGAGCCTCCGTTGGGGCAGTTCTAAAGGGAAGGGACAGCAGGTAGAAAGGACTTATGACCATTGATTTTGGGATTGGGCTTCTTTGGTTTTCCTCCAGGGTCCCTCAGGTTTGCTAGCCAGCCCTGGTTGTCGACCCCCAAAGAGTGGCACGAGTCACAGGCCCACGCCACTCAAGGCTGGAGCTGATGTGAGTCACCATGTATTTGTCTCAGGGACCAGTATCAGAGCTAAGGGACAGCTTGTGTGATGCTGCCCAGCCTAGGAGTGGACGACCTGCTGAGAGGTAGCTTCCTGGGACCCCTTGTCATACTCTGTGCAGGCTCTGGGCAGGTCTTGTCCTTTAATCATCACTCTCCTCTGAGTTCGATGTTTATGTCATTTCATAGAGGAGGAAACAGGCTCAGGGAAGGTTTAGGGAGTTTTACAGATCTTGGGACTGGTACCTGATACTTGAATTCCAACTCAGAGCTGCAGACCCCTTTTTTTTTTTTTTTTTTTTTTTTTTGTCTCAGTCTGGGCTATGAGCTCTTTTAGGTTGGGTGAAGGCTGAATGTCCAGTTTAATATCTTATCTGGGTGGGATTCTAAGAGGCCAGCAGGAGCCAAGCATAGGCACAGCCACTTGCTCCTCATCTGTCCCAGGAACATGAAGCCACCCAGTGCAGAGGGCCAGGTGGAAGGGCTTTGCACGACAGCAGCTAGATTCCTTAGACTTGCACACCTCCTGAACCTTATCTGCTCATCTGTACAATGGGAACGGCCATCCCAGTGGACATGGATCACAGTTCCTACAGAAAGAGGAATCCCCACCCCAGTGGTGAGGACAGACCACCTCCCTTAATCTCGCATCCACACGTCTGCAGGACTTCAGCCTACTGTATGAGGAGGCTCGGTACTACCAGCTGCAGCCTATGGTACGGGAGCTGGAACGCTGGCAGCAGGAGCAGGAGCAGCGACGTCGCAGCCGGGCCTGCGACTGCCTGGTGGTGCGAGTCACGCCCGACCTGGGTGAGCGCATAGCGCTCAGCGGTGAGAAGGCCCTCATCGAAGAGGTCTTCCCCGAGACCGGGGACGTCATGTGCAACTCGGTCAACGCCGGCTGGAACCAGGACCCCACGCATGTCATCCGCTTCCCTCTCAATGGTTACTGCCGGCTCAACTCTGTGCAGGTGAGGCTTGTAGGGCCCGGGTACTGTGCCTCCTGCCGCACCTCGGGGCACAGAGGGAGCAAGCAGAAGGGAGGCGCCGTCCCTGAAATGGTGAAGCCCTCCGTGCCATCTTACAGAAAAGGCAACAATGTGTCGATGCATAATTTATGTCCTGCTCATAATTAAATGATGGAGCCTGGGGGATGGACTTAAAAAAATTGATCTGTACTTTTTCTTTTTTCCCAAAAGGATGTTCTATAAAAATGGCCCAGGGTATTTTTCAACCAAGTGTGCTTCTTTTTGACACCCAGAGTCTGACTTAGGATTCAAATTAAAGTCAGACACCAGGAGAGGTGGGACAGAAGCCTAGAGCCCCTTCCTCACCCTGCGGAACTAGGGCCACAGGCACTCAGCCGCTGCCCAGAGCGTTTCTGGACTGGGCTTTCCTGGATGAGTCAAAAGATTCAGAAGCTCACATGGGATGGTAGTCTAGTTTGTAAACAGCTCTTCCCCCACAAGGGAAAACTTTTTCATCTTTGCCTTATGTCGGGGGTTACACTAAGCTACATCCCCAGAACTTTTTACTTTTTTATTTTGGGACAGGGTCTCACTAAATTGCTCAGGCTGGACTTGAACTTTTCATCCTCTTGTCTCAGCCTCCAGGAGCTCTGGGCGTACGGGTATATGCCATCATGTGCAGAGGCAGACTTGTATTTTGGGGCTGGGTCAGAATGAACTGTGGATAAAAGGCCCCTTTGCACACACCCCATTGAGTGTGGGTCAGAACTTGGTAGTTGGAAAATACAGATGTCAGACACAGTGACCAGAGCCTACCCTCGCAGAGGCACAAACACACCTAACGGAGGCCTGCGGAGACTCAAACATGGAGGACAAACCCCTTTTTCTCTACCCTGAGCTCCCTTGAGCTCACGAGGCCAGAGGTCTGAAAGCATTTGGGACTCTCAGCTCAGGGAAGCAGGTGGCTGCCCAGAGGCTGGGGGCTGGGGCTTTCCATTATTGTGACCAGAGACTGATAAGATGCCTGGGGCCATGTGTGTGCTGGTTACGCCCTAGAGAAGAAAGAAGCAACCCAAAGGCTCTTTTTGCTTCTCCAAATCCGGAGGCTGTGTACCCTAAGGGCAGCAGGGTGGTAGCCCAGGTGGAGTAGCACACGCAGGTCCAATAACTCAGGGGGCCCCTGGGTCTGGCTGCACCTGGGTCTGACTGAACTTGTCTGTCCTGTGGTAGACCCCAACTGGAGGGGAAGCAGGGACTTTTGTTAGTGGGTGAGACTAGCAGGATGAGGTAGCTAGCTCTGGCGAGGGCCCAGCCACCCACCAGCCAGGCCAGGCGAGCTTGGCAGCTGAGCACTGCTGATCCCTCTTTCTTCCCTGGCAGGTCCTGGAAAGACTCTTCCAGAGGGGTTTCAGCGTGGCTGCGTCCTGCGGAGGTGGTGTGGACTCCTCCCAGTTCAGCGAGTACGTGCTTTGCCGGGAGGAGAGGCGACCACAGCCCACCCCCACTGCTGTCCGGATAAAGCAGGAGCCCCTGGACTAGGCCCTGCCTCAGTGCCCACCTGAGGCCCCTTGCCCAGGGGTCACTTCCAGAATCCTGGAAACTGCCGTGGAGTCCTGACTGTGCAAGCTTAGCAGTGGGCCTGAGACTGAGGTTGGGGCTGGAGAGTCTGAAGCCGTCCCAGGGCCACCAGCACCTCGGGTGTCCTGGCAGCAGCACATGGGAAGCTGGAGGCGTGCCCACTGGAGGACTGTTGTGACCAGAGATGCCGTGGCCAGAACTCTACTGCCAGCTCCCCCCGTCCCTGCTTGGCTCTGTGGTCAGGTGCAGAGGCCTCTGCTTGCCAAGCCACGGGGAGCAGAGGCATCCCCAGCTCTTCCAGAGCAGCTGTGTCTCCTTCTCTGCGCGTGGCAGACTCTTGGCGGCTCTCCTTGTGTCAGAGATGGCTTATTTTTCTACAGTATTTAAAACGGAAGTAACCATCACTGCACAACAGCAAGGCCTCCAAGGACCAACGCTTCTTCATCTGGTGCTCAGTTCTCAGTCAGTCGTGCCGCAGGCCCACGTAGTGGATGAGCTGGGGGGAGCTGGGGGGATGGATGTGGGCGTGACAGTGCTGTGGGAGCCTCAGAGGCCTCGAGGGGCAGGGCTACAGCAGGGGAGGGCCTCAGATGGCTCACGTAACCATCTCAGACCCTCTCCTTGCTGCCTTCCAGGGCTTGGGCTACACTCAGCAGGTCACCTGACCTGCTCCTGCACAGGGGCTCCCAGTCCTGCTTGTGTGTGTGTGTGTGCTCACTCCTGGGCCCCTAGAGAAGACTGTCCCCACCAGGCCAGCTGTGGGGGCTGCACCTTACCTCAGGAATGGGCCTCCCCATGAAGAGGCCCATCTGTCAGCATCTTCTGGGTCCCCAGCTCAGGGAGCCACCCCCAGCTCCAGTTTTTCCCACACTAATATGCACACTGAGTTTTAGCTAAATGTGTTCTACTAGCCTGGCAGTGAGACTGGACACAGGCATACCTCACACTTTCGACCCTGGATTCCAGTGAGGACAGCCCTGTGGGGATCCTCAGACCAGCCCCCCCCCAGACAGCAAGCCCTGAGACGGACACCTTGGGCCTTGTCAAATTTCCCCACATGCTGCCCCCTCCCTGGAGAAAATGCAGAGGACTGGTAGGTGTTGTGCCCGGGCCAGCACCCTGTGTATAATGCCTGTAGACTTGTATATGACTCCTTTAATATTGTAAAGATGCTGATGTACAATTGTTGTGTGTTTGTGTAAACACATTACATTCCCTGTTCATGCCATAAACGATACTACGACGAAGCAAAAGGCTGAGGCTCTGTCCTGTGTGGAAGCAGCAGCAGCTGGATGCCTGCCCACATTTGATGTGCAGGGAAATTTGGGGTGAAATCCCTCCCTCGGTTCCTTGGGTTCAAAGCCAGGAGCCACCAGCGGCACTGGCTGGGGGAGGGGCAGGGCCAGGGGCCTGAGCTCCATGTTATTTATTGCATTTGGGTGTTTCTTCACGGCTTCTGCCTGTCCCCTCTGGGCAGCACAGTTTCTGAATTCTGATTCACAGTCCCTCACCAGATGTAAACGGACAGGCAGACAGGTTTCCGGGGGCTTTTGAACCCAGTCTTAAATGTGAGAGACTTTCTCTCTCGCCATTGGTTGCTGGTGACATTCTCTTTAGGATCCCACACAACGGTATAAGAAGATGGCAGACTATGGCCTAGGCCAGTCTGGAGGACGAGCCATAGGGCAGCTGAGATGAGCTACGGAAACAGGGTCTCCACACAACCCTTTCTGAGGGAGAGAGCCAGCAAGTCATGTAGGCCCCCAATTTTAATGAGCCTGTATTTCTGCTGGAGTGTGTTCTAACCCACGAGGACCCTTTAACACACCTGCCCAGGGCCACCAGCCTCCGCCTGCCTCGGGCCATGGGAGCACGGATCAGCAGCTTCCCGGCCAAGGCCGCAAAGCAGACGCCAGCCCACTGTGCAATCTAATTTGCTGGACAAACTTGCTAGGCTTCTCTGCCCAGCAATGCGCCCACAATTGGCACCTCTGCATCTGGCGTTGGGCTCACATCTGAGAGGGGGAGAAAGTGTTGTGTTTATTAGAAAGGAAGTCTTGTGAAAACAGCTCAATGCTGTGAGTGTTTATAGATTTTTCTGGCATAATAATAGCCAGCACGGGTTGAAGATTCTCTAGCATTCTCAAACCATCTTTTTGCACTGAAAAAAAGGGGTGGGAGTGGTAACTACTAAATGTGCTGATTACTTTTTAAGTAAAATCAAAAAGTAGGATTTTACATCAACTGGCCCACGAATTTCTGAAAGTATAGAGAAATCCAAATTTCCCCTACCATTCTAATATATCTGATCTAGTATACCATAAACAGTATCCATTTTTTAAAGCATTTTTACATTCCCTGGAATGGATATATAATAATCTTGATGACACACCGGTAGTGTCAGTGTTACTTCTGTTCTTCCATAAACCCCAAAACTATTCTTAATGATAGGCAACTGGACAGAGCTGGGCCAGTGCTTCTTCCCCCATCAGACCTCTGCCAGCACAGAGAGAGGGCAAAGCCACAGCAGGCAGCTTCCCCACTGTCCCCATCCCATTGGCTCCAAGCAAGGTCACAACATTAATAATAGCTTTTAAGAATGTGTGTGTGTGTGTGTGTGTGTGTGTGTGTGTGTTTAAGCTACTATCTGTGTTCCTTAGAATAAATAAAGGCTATTTTATAAATGACACAGAGCTCTAATACTTTGTTTTTAGTCCACTGAGGCAGCCATCAGGTCCCCTGGCTTGTGTGATGACATGGAATTTGACACAACCCAAGTCTGAATCCCACAGCTTCCTGATCTGAGAGTTCTGATGAGGGATGGATCCTAAGCAGCTGCATGGTCCCCCAACACCCCCATGCACCCTGATGTCTGGCCCAGGAGTGAGGTCAATGGCATGGACTTCTCCACCTCTCCCAGAATCCTAGGCCTGGACTCCAGGGTTCAGCTTGCAGGGGATCTTTGGCACTTTGCTACTTTTATCCATGTGTGAGCCAAGCCACTAATACATTTAAGAAGGGGGGCAGAAAAAGCCCACATGTGAGCACCACAGAAATAAAGTAGGTCCATTAAACCCCTTGACCAAGAGAAGACTTGCTGTCAGCTGAGTGCAGAGGAGCCTGCCTTCCCTCCCTGCCCAAGAGGCAGACTTGTGTTCCCCTGAGAGTGCTGGCTACCAAGCTGGCCTCATTCCATCAAGCCCCGACCTCTGCTCTGGCAGGAGAGAGGTGAACAGTTGTACCAACCCAGGAAGATACACCAAGACACATGTGATAGGCGACAAGATGAAACATGCAAAAATGGGAGCTGCCACGGGGCTTTCAGTTGGAGGTAGATTTGTTGGGATAGAGCTAGAGGGACAACTGACAACCAGAGAAAGTAGCGGCTAGCCTTGAGCCACAGTGTGATGGCCATAACCAGCTGACTTTAAGGTGAACAGGCAAAGGCCAAGGCAGCCACACGTCTGCATGATGAAGACACATCTGGGCTTTTGTGCTCCCCTCCATCCTTACCCCAAGGAGGAGGCTCTTTGCAGAGAGAGGGCTGGTGGGAGCTCTAACTTGTTAGCTACACGGAAGTACGTGGGCCGCTATGTAGGATAGAAACCTGCTCCATTTATTGCCACAGGTTTTAAATTATCTACAAATGGGTGCCCTTCAAATTAATTGTTAAGTAGAGAGAAATGATTTTAATGTGTATTGTCAAATGCAACTCCTGCCTTTATTAGTGTGAGGCTTCTCATTAGACCAAACAAAGTTTGTTGTCAGTATCCATGGAAACCTACAAAGGAGTTAAAAAGATAAAGCTCTAATGTCCAACATAAAGCCCAAGATGATTTCCCTGATTTATTTCATAACCTTGCCTAGATCTGAGGAAGATGGTCAAGGGCACCTGCTTGAAGGAAACTATATAGTGTTAAATGTATTTAGATAAAACTGTTAAATTTATTGACTGGGCAGAGAGCAAGAGACACACTCTTTTCAGAATCCTTTTCCGGCAGGAACTCCTTCCTGACAGTGGGTTCTGGGCAGCCTGATGTTCTCTAGAGGGTTTTCAGATAACCTTGAAAAAAGTGTTGGCGGCAGCTAAAGACAGCTTCCTGCCAGGAATAAGGCTAGCAATGGCTTTCTCTCTGAAGCATCACAGTTTTCTAAGGTGACCCAAATGAAATGCAGCTCTAGTGAGGGCTGAAGGCAGGCACAGTAGTGCACACCTATAATTCCAGCACTTGGGAAGCTGAGGCAGGAGAGTCACAAGTTTGAGCCCAGTCTGGGCAAATAAACGACTTAGCAAGACTCCTGTCTCACAAACAAACAAACAAACAAACAAACAAAAAAAGGGACTGTGGGTGTAGTTCAGTATAAAGGTCCTGGGTTCAATCCCCTGTCCTGAAAAAGAAAAGAGGAACAGACAGACAGATAGTCAGGAGAAATCAGTCCAGGGATTTGACCTCATTCTCTGTGGACCTCATGACCGGTGCCTCAGTGCTCACCACCATGCACTCTGGAGTCTAGGACCGTGTCTCTGTGAGCTTTCCTCACATCCCCATCCTACACTAACCCTTGGATCTGGTTTGGGAGCTCTGGATGGCGGCTCCTTTCCCACCAGCCCCAAAGCTGAACAAGTGGGGTGGTTACCCGAGCATGGTGAGCTCTTCAGACCCAGGATGCAGGCACAGTGGGGAGGGGTTCACTCCGAGGGAAGGGCAGCTCCTGCCACAACTGCCATTGGTCACAGTTTGTCCACAGGAAAGGGGCCTCCTATGTTTCTGTCACCACCACCACCCTTAATCCCAGCTCCACCTCCACAGGAAGGATGTGTTGGGTAGAATTTACGTTACTTTGGAGCAAATCAGAAAACTATGCCTTGGAAAGGTTGGGCGGAGGTGACAACAGATTTTTGTGCATTAGTTACCCAAGGGTCTGCCCTGCACTGAGAGAGTGAGCTCCAGCTATGGTTGGCCAACCTCTGCCAGCCACTCAGGGGCTTGGCAGGTGACCGTCCACAGGGCTAATTGTTTACTTTTAAGTATTTACTTCAGGCTCTATAACGTTATCCAGTAGAAAAACTATGTCAGAGTTTCCAAGTTTGTTATGACACCAAACAGGGATTACTCTAAATTCCTAGATTTACTTAGGGAACCAACAGTCTCTCAGGCTTGGACACTGGTGTCACCATAGTGAAGGAGGCATCTCTGAAATTTTAATGAGAGGCACAGAGAAAGAGGCAAGCACATTCCCTGGGGAAAGCACAAAGGACAGAGCCTGAAGGCCATCTGCATTTGGAGTTTTGTCTTTATTTCCATCATTCGAGACAGCTA
The DNA here is from genome assembly GCA_004027915.1 of Capromys pilorides. Lineage (NCBI taxonomy): Eukaryota > Metazoa > Chordata > Mammalia > Rodentia > Capromyidae > Capromys > Capromys pilorides. The sequence continues at coordinate 24,106 of PVKN010000026.1, read as the reverse complement.
GTCCTGACAGCCGTCCTTTGGCCCCAGGGCCAAGCAGGACAATGCCTTTCCTTGACCCAGAGCAATGGCCCAAGAGTAACAGCTGGGTCATCAGAAGCTGACCCCAGGACACTCCTTACACAGAAATCACTGGCTGGGCCAAGCATGGCAATGGACATCTATAATCCTGGCTATGCAGGAGGCTGAGGCAAGGAGATCACAAATTCGACCCCAGTCTGGGAAACTCAGTGACTTAGCAAGAGCCTGTCTCAAAATAAAAAGGGCTGGGAATGTAGTTCAGGACAAAATACCAGTTCTTAATACCACAAAAGAAAGAAAGGAAAGAAGAAGAAAAAAGAAAGAAAGAAAGAAAGAAAGAAAGAAAGAAAGAAAGAAAGAAAGAAAGAAAGACAGACAGACAGACAGACAGACAGACAGACACTAGCTGGAATTGCTGTAGGCCAAGCCTCCTGCTCAAAGCCATGTCGAGAATGTCACCAGAGCTTCCTCCTCGGTGTCCTGGCCCTGGTCCAGGGCTGCCGAAGAAGCTGCGGTTTGGGGCCAGCAGGCTGCACCAGCAGGGCAGGGTGGCTGCTCAGGCTGCGGACGCGGGCCACGCCCTCCTGGACGCGAACACACCCCCGTTTCCCCGGGCCCACAGAGCCGCGCCTCGCCCGGCAGCCAAACAGCAGGAAGGCAGATTTGTACGAGTAAATACATGGCCCTGGAATTCTCGCCGGGTTGCTACACACTCTACAGAGAATAACTGAAAGGAGATTGTGCAATTGTCCAACTGCCCAGAGAAGCCAGGGCGTGCAGCGAGGGCTCTCCAAGTTCTCAGCAAGTTGTCATCTCATGTGTTCCGGGACAGCCAGACGCCACTTTTTCGGGTGGCACTGGTGCCTCGCCGCCGTGGCAGGGAGGCAACATGGCTCTGTGGGGATCTGGAAAACTCTGGTCCCTGCTGAGAGCCGATTGTTGGAGGGAACCACGCCCACAGCCCTGAGCAGAGGTGGCGGCAGGCACTGGCAGCAGCCCCGACTGGCAGTACCTAATGAGGCACAGGGCCAGTACCAAGGCCCCAGGGCTGGACCAGGTCCTGAGGGAGAGGGAAGCAGGAGAGAGCTCCTCCCCCTAAGTCCCACCCCCTAATGCCTGAGCCTGACAACCCCTACCCCACCCTATGAGGCTTGGGCAGCTGGGCTGCATTCTCTGCCCCAAGGAGCCCCCATGGGTGGGTCCTTCCCGGGGCGCAGTGAGTCACTTCCCCAGGCCCTGAGGCCTTAGTAGAAGGTGCCTCCCTCTCTGCAAAGCCTTCTTTGTTCTCAGGCTGGCTTCACTTCACAGCCGCCTCCCTCCTCTTCCCTGCAAACTCAGGTCGTGCTAGTTTTAAGGGCACCGGCTGGAAGCAGCACAGAGGCGGGCTGTGCAAGCCACCTCCAGAGTGGTCTGCACTGCAGAAGGCTGGAGCTGGCTTTCTTGCTTCCTCTGTCCCCTGCCAACTCGGGGCTCCGGCTCTCCCACCTCCCCAGATGTCTGGAGAAGTCTTGCCTCCCAGCCTGGGTTGTGGGTGTGCAGCCTCTTGGGCCTGGGGAGCAGGCACCCTGGACGCGTACCAGCAGGGAGGGAGGCTTGGATTTGCTCACCCTGGCAAGCACCACTGGGAGCTGTTGAACTGGCCTCCACACGGATCTTGCATCAGGGAGAAGTTTCCAGCACCACCGCTCATGCTCCTGGCTTTGCCTCCCCTAGGCCTACTCTAGTTCCCATGCCCTAGTGGAAGAACCCAGGGCAGACCCAGCCCAAGAAGGGAATTCATCAAGCCACCCCCAGACACAGCCTCTCCTTTGCCTCCTCTTCATTCCCCTTTCCAGCCCCACCCAGCTGCCACCTGGGAAACTCACTACCAGGCAGAGTCCAGGTGCCTCGGGCCTGAGCAGCCTGTGCTAAGGGCGGCGCTGGGCAGCACATACAGTGGGCAGCTGTATGTGTGTGAGCAGCGGCCTTGATGCCCACTAGGCTCTTATTTTGGAAAAGTGGAAGACTAATTTTTTTTAAATCAATATTCCCAAAGAGATTGATTGCCAGACTTTATTTGCAATGATCAGAAAGTGATGCAGTGAATGCCTGTAATCCCAGCACTCTGGGAAGCTGAGGCAGGAGGATCGGAACTCTGAGCTTAGCTCGGGCAACTCAGTGATTGAGCGAGACCCTGTCTCAAAATAATAAAATGAAAAAACATAAATAAATAAAAATGAAATGAAAGGCTGAAGGTATAGCTCAATATGAAGGCTTCCAGTTTAATATCCAGTACTACCAGAAATAAATAAATAAATAACTCAAGAAAGGGGAGTCTTTTAAAGCAGAAGTGGTGGGGGGCAGAAAGTAGGGATGGAAGATAGTTCAGCAGGTCTAAGTGCCTGCCTGACAAGCACAAGGACCTGGGTAATGACCACAGTACTGTGTACTGAGCTGGCCCCAGAACCCCAGGTGTGCTGTGCTGGCCTCCCAAATTAGGCATAGTGGTGCACACTTGTAATCCCAGTGCCGGGGAGGCCAGGGACAGGTGGATTACTATGAGTCTGAGCTGCACAATGAGACCCTGTACCAAAGAAAGGATTTTTTAAACAAAAGAAAAGAAAAGAAGAAATTTGCTATGGAGCTTCATTTGATGAAAAGTATTTACCATTCTATGAATATCCTACCCTTTGTAGGTTTAAGGGTACATAAATGAAAGACTGCTTTGAGAAGAGACCCCCCAGGGACCCTAGCTTATTCAAGACTCCCTAGGAGAAAGTTTCCCAGAGCTCAGCGAACCAGGCACTCAGGCCTCTGCAGTCACAGTCTTAAGGAACTACTTCTCCAGTGGTGGAAGACCTTGGCATCATCCATGTGGGGCTAGTTTTGTGGGCATGCAGAAGACAAGAAAATTGTGAAGTCCAGAAGGCTTTCATTCAAATTTCAGAAGAAGATCTGGAAAGCCAGGCCATGTGCCCCTGAGAGGGCAGTGTGTGAATCAGTGAAAATGAAGCCAAAAGTACAGTGGGAGACCCCAGGAAGTGAGAGATTCCAGGAATGTGGAACATCTGGGGAAAGCTGCAGGCAGCCAGTAAAGCTGGCCCCGGAGAAAGGCCAGAGGGGAGGGGCTGCCATGATGGTGGCAACCAGTAACACCCCAGGGGAGGGGCTGCCCTAGCCTTTTGGAGGTCCCGTCTTGCCATCACTTGCCCCAGGTGCTGGATTGCAGCAACAAGATTGAGTGTTTGCCCTGCTGGGTTTTGATTTTATTTTGGTCTCTTTCTTTTCTATCCTCCACCTCTCCCTTTTGGAATGGGAGTGTTTACCCTGCACCACTGTATCAGAAGTGCTTAACTTTCTTTTTTATTTTTATAGGGGCGCAAAACTAAGAGCTGGGCTTGAGTCCCACAGGAGACTTTAGACTTGGCTTTTTCAGTGCTGTTGAAACTGTTAAAATCTAGGATACTCTTAGAAATGGATTAGATTTGTTTCGCACAGAGATGTACATGAGTATTTCAGGGGCCCAGGGTAGAATGTTATGGCTTAGATCTAGAATATCTCCCCCAACTATCATACATTCAGAGGTGTGGATTTTAGAAGGTGATTGAACTACAGGGGTGGTGTTCTCACCCATTAGTGGAGTCACCCACTAATGAATTTAGCAGTTGAGTGTGCTGGTAGGAGGCGAGCCCTGGACAGAGGCAGGTCACTGCCATGATCTAGAAGGGTGCTTCTCTCTCTTTGTCTCCTCCCCTCTCTCTGCTTCCTGATCACCATGTTGTGAGCAGCTGTCCTCCTCAGGGCCCTTTCCTGTTTCTGCATTGGAACCAGCCAATCATGGACAGAACCCACTGAAACTATGAATAAATAAATCTCTCTTCCCTTAAGCTACAAGTGTCAAGCCAGGCACGGTGGTGCATGCCTGCAATCCAGCGCTCAGTAGTCTGAGGCAGGAGAATCACTACAAGCTCCGGGCCAGCCAGAAGTGCATAGCAAGGCTCTGTCTTTAAAAAACAAACAAGTTGCAGGTGTCAGGTATCGCATCTCAGTGTCAAGAAAGTGACAAAGACAAGGGAGATCTGTTTTCGCGCAGTTTGCAGCATCCAGGGGCTGCTCACATTCCTTGGTTTGTGCCCCACCCCTTCCATCCCCAAGGCAGCTATATACTATGTTGAAATCTCTCTGACTGTGTCTTAGTTACTTTTCTCATTGTGGAGATAGAAATACCATAGGCCCAAAGTTAAAGGAGGTAAGGTTTATTTCAGCTCACAGCTTTGAGAGGTTTCAGTCTAAAGTTGCATAGCTCCAAGGCCCCTAGGCAACATGGCAGAGGAGAAATAGTCCATAGTGTGGCAGGGCAGGCAGCAGGCAGCAAGCACAAGTGGCCACAGCCAGCCTACTTTCCTTCTCTTCTAATGCATTCCATCTAGGCTGCAGATCAATGCCACTCGCACCTAGGGTGAGGTTTCCATCATCTATACCTTTAATCCTTAATCCACACTCACACACTGTAATTTACCCACCTTCAAAACTCCCCACCTGTGATCACATGAACCTTTGGGAGGATGTCTAGATGCAAGTCATAACACTGTCTTTTTCAGGCTCATTTGGGCCTACTAGGATAATCCAGGATAATCTCCCTGTTTTAAAGTCACATGATTAACCTTAATTTTATTGGCATTCTTAATTTCCCTATACCACAGACCTAACATATTCATAGATCCTCAGGCTTTGCAGATGTACTTAGATGCATTCTGCCTGTCACAACAAGATAGTGGCTCTTCTACTAAAAAAAAAAAAATCTTTTTTAGCTGGGCAAGATGGCATGTGCCTGTAGTCCCAACACTGAGAGGCTATGGCAGGAGGGTTGCAGGTCTGGGCCCAGCCTGGACAACTTTGAACAATCATGTCTCTAAAAAAATCTAGGAATGTAGCTTAGTGCACAGGTCCTAGATTCAATCCCAGGGAGGAAAAAAAAAAAATCTTCATTGAAGTTTGATTTAGTGGTGCATGCATGCCTGTAGTCCTAGCACTTAGGAGGCTGAGGCAGGAATGCCACCTGAGCCCAGGAATTAGAGGCTAGCCTAAGCAACACAGCAAGATCGCATCTCAAAAGGCAAAACAAAACACTCAATTGAAAGCATGCTATGCTCTAGGCATCAGTGTAGGTGCTGCTGGACATATAGCAGCAAATGAAGAACTCTCCTTGTCGTTTATTCCTTGTGGAGGGAGATGGAAGCTAAGCAAAAGAAAAAGATGAAAGATGCCATAGTTTAGGTGGAAGTGCTAAGGAGAAAAATAAAGCAGGGAAGAAAAATAAGCGTATGGATATTTTGGCTGGGGAGATAGCCTGGTGATATAAGCGCCTGCCTGGCAAGCACAAGGGCCTGGGTTCAACCCCTGCTACCCCAGAAAAAATCCCAAGAGTATGTGTATCTTGGCATTTTTGGACTGTCCTCCAATGCTGTCATACATTCAGAGATGGGGCTCTCTGCCTGCACCACTCCTGCACATCCTGGTCCTGGAGGCTGACATTGTGAACACCACGCTGGGTCCCCTTACCCTTGGGCTGCTTTGAGTATGGCTGATGAAGTGTCTTCAGGAGGCAAGAAAAGAGAATACAAGAAAGGCAGCATCTCTCATCCTTCCTCCAAAAGCCTCAGCCCATGCAGGAGGCTGCCCCCGTGGAGAGCTCTGTTTGTTCCTCAAGTCTTTAGCTCTGGAGCTGTGGTAGCCTGGGGTGGGAGGTGAGCGGTGGGAGGTGGAGGATAAAGGAGCTCAGTTTGGGGTATTTGGAGATTTTCTTTTTCCTTCCTTCCTTCCTTCCTTCCTTCCTTCCTTTTTCTTTCTTCTTTCTCTCCCTCTCTCTCTCTCTCTCTCTCTCTCTCTCTCTCTCTCTCTCTCTTTCTTTCTTTCTTTCTTTCTTTCTTTCTTTCTTTGTTTTTGGTACCAGGGATTGAACTCAGGACCTTGTACTTGCCAGGCAAGTACTTATGCTCCTGAGTGATCTCTCTGGCCTTGAGATTTCTGTTAGACACAAGGATGAAAAACCTGAGCTGATCAATGGTTAGGGTCACAGGGATCAGAAAGGAGTCCAGACCGCAAGAAGAAGTCTGATTGTTGTCCATAGATTGCCTGGCCCTCAGCATTTAGAAGCCAGCAGAGATTAAAAGGGGCCAGAAAATAAGTTCTGGAAGGAAAAGCCAGCCAGTGAGGTGGGAGGAAGACCAGGAGAAAAGAGGATAGGAGGAGACTGGGAAGAGAGGTTGAAGGGCCACATCTTGATTGGAACCTGTCTTGAGAGAAAAGTATATCTGATGAGATATTTTAATTAATGTTTTATTTTTGTATTTTTTAGGAAAGGGTTTACAGGGTGTTCAGGGTCTCACTACTAGATCAGACTCATAGTGATCTGCCTGTTTACAGCCTCCCAAGAGCTGGGATTACAGATGTGCCCAACCATGCCCAGTCTCAATTGCCGTGTTATCACGCCCTGGGGATGGGGCCAGCACGGCAGTTCTGGGGATCATCCCATGGCCCCTGCACCTACTTGCAGGCACTTTAATCCACTGAGCTATTTGGCCAGCCCTTCAATTAATGTTTTCTATCTAAATTTATTTTAACTGCAATATGAAAACATAAAATTGTGTATATTAATGGGGTAACACTTAATGCTTAGATACTTGGATATGCTGTGTAATGTTTAAATCAGGGTAGACCTATCTATCCACTCAAACAATCATCACTTATTTATAGTGGGAACTTCCAAAATGCTTTCTTCACATGTTTTGAAATGTTCAGTTCATGTCATTATTCATAGTTGCTGCATTGCACAATGACTGAACGTCTTGCTCCTAACCACTGTAACTCAGGGCACATCGATCCACCTCTCCCACCTCCCCTTGTTCTCCCCAGCCTCTGGTAACTGCCATTCTACCCTCAGCTTGTATGTCATCGAAGTTTTTGATTCCACGCATGAGTCAGCTCACCCGGAACTTGTCTTTCTGGGCCTGGCTTATTTTGCTTTTAACATCATTTTCCCCAGCTCCATCCACGTCATCATAAATGATAAGGTTTCATTTCTTTTCTTTCCCAGTTAATTTTCTACATATCTTGAAACAATCTCAAACTGATAGAAGAACTGCAAGTCTGTTCCAAGCTTTTTTTTTTTTTTTTTAAATGTATTTAGGACAGGGTCTACAGGGTCTACAAGGTCTACAGTGTCTCACTACATAGATGGGACTCGTAGTGATCTGCCTGTTTTCAGCCTCCCAAGTGTTGGGATTACAGGTGCATGCCACCGTGTCCAGTCTCAATTGCTGTCTCATCACACTTGGAGGCAGGGCTGGCATGGCACACCAGGGATTAAACCCCAGCTACTGTGCTCTGCCTAAGCAGGCGCTTTAGTCTGCTGAACTGTCTGGCCATCCCTGTTCCAAACTTTTTTGATGAGGCATTACATAGTATTTTGGTGACATAACGCTCTATCACCCCCAAATAGAGTGTTTTCCACAAACAAAGGCATTCTTCCCCATAACTGCCCTGCAGTCATCAAGCTCAGAAAATCTCACTGACATATTACTATCATCTGATGCCCGGGCCTATCCAGGTTTTATCAGTTCTGGGAGTAAAGCAACCATCCCAGTCCGTGTGTGCCTTTAGCCATCATGCCTAGCTGCACACATTACAGTCTGCAACAGCTCCAACCTTTGGGTGCTTCCAAGCCAGTCACTTGTAGAACATGTGCTTCAGTTTGGGCTTGTTTGAGATTTTCTCATGAAAGATCAGGTCATGTGATGAGCAATGCTTATCTATCTATTTATTTATTCTCTCCAAAAGTACTTAAAAACAGGTACCCAAATAAATACTTGTACATGAATGTTTACATCAGACTTAACCATCACAGCTAAAAGGTGGAAACAACTCAAATGCCCATGAGTGGATGGGTGGACAACACAAACATGGTACTATGTATCCACACAGTGAAATATTGTTGATCCATAAAAAGGAATGAGCACTGACGCATGCTACAATGTGGGTGAACTTTGAAAATATTATAGAAGTTTTTTTTCAAAGTCAGGTACGTGAGTCACATATGATATGTTCTAATTTGTATGAAAACCCAAACATGCAAATCCACAGGGACACATGACAGACTGAGGCAGGCAGGAGGGGGGAACAGAGAATAACTGCTAATGACTAGGGGGGTTTTATTTGGGTCTAGTGTGAACATTTTCAATCTAGACACACGTGGTGGTTGTACGGCATCCTGAAAGTATGAAATGCTGCTGAATTGCTTAGCTTAAAGTGGTTTCATTTATGTTACCGAATTTCACCTCAGTTTTTTAAAAAATCAAGTGATGCATCTTGGGTAGGACTATCTCAGAAGAATCTCCTGGTTTCCTGCAGCAGCTTGTCAGGTGACACTGACTGCCCTGGTTTGGGCATGGCCTAACTGTGTCTCCCGCAAAGGTTCCTCTGTTCTCCAGGTTACAGTATTGAGGAGGCAGTGGGAGGTTGTGGATTACAGGGGTGCCCTCGGAGGGATTAGGTAGCACTTGTGGGACCCTTGAGTTCTCCCACGTGTGACAGGGCTGTTGTGAAAGAAGTGAGCTCGGCTATCTGGCCAGCCCTGTTCCAAACTTTTTTCATAAGGCATTACACAGTATTTTGTTGACGTAAAGCTCTATTGCCCCCAAATAGAGAGTTTTCCACCAACAAGAATGTTCTTCCCCATAACCATCCTGCAGCCATCAAGCGCATCGCTCATCCAGCCTCATGCTGCCAGCTCGTGGTGTCATCAGTTGCTCCCACCCACACTCCAACCATGGCCAGCCGTGGCATGAAGCCACTGCGCCTTCCAGCCTCCAAAACCGTGAGCTGAAAACAGTGAACCTCCTTTTCTTTGTAAGTAGCCTGTGTCAGGTATTCCATTGTAATGGTGAAATGCTAACAGATACACCGATGTTTCCTTTGGGTTTGAGGTTAAGGTGCCGGCTTCAAAGCTTCTTCTCCATCATGTTACTCCTGCTATCTTTGTTTTTTTTTTTTAATTTTATTTTTATTTATTTATTTATTTAACCTCATTTTATTATTTATTTATTTGTGTTCTGGCTGGCTCAGCCTGCCCTGGGGCTGGGGCTGGCGCAGCATGTGGTGCCAGGGATTGAACCGCAGTCCCTGTGGCTGCCTAAGCAGGCACTTTAGACCACTGAGCCATCTCACCAGCCCACTCTTTCTATCTTTGTAATTATTAAATATTTTATGGGTAGTTATTCTGAAGTGATGTAATACCTGGTTCATTAAATTGCCCATTTAATCCAGGTATATAGCATGCACCTGTAATCCCAGAGCCCTGGAAGGCTGAGGAAGGAGGATTGTAAATTCAAGCTTAGTCTGGACAACTTGGTGATTTAGTAAGACCCGGTCTCTGAATGAATGAATGAATGAATGAATGAATGAATGAATGAATGAATGAATGAGGCTAGCAATGTAGGTCAGTGCAAAGGCTCTGGATTTATCCTCAGTACAACAAAAGCTTTTCCCATCTGTTTGTCAATTAACATCAGCGAATACCTATTCATGGATTTCTATTCTTTTCTTTCTCTCTCTCTCCTCTTTCTCTTTCTTTCCTTTCTTCCTTTCTTTTTCCTTTCCTCCTTCCTTCCTTCCTTTCCTTCTTATTGTTTTTTCTTTCTTTTTGAGACAGGGTTTCACTATGCAGTTCAGACTGGTCTTGAACTCACTACATAACCCCAGTTGCCCCCAAACTTGCAGCAATCCTCCTGCCTCAGCCTAGTGAGGGCTGAAATTACAGGTGTGCACCATCACACCTGGCTGATTTCTATTCTTTTCATTGGGTTATAATCTATGTTTATTATTTCTTATGCTTTATTACCCCAGATTTGGCCGGGGGAGCCCCTTACTGCTTGCCTCTCTTATTCTCTCAGCAAGCCCTTGTCCTTTCTGGAGTATCTTCTCGCTTCCTGGCACACATTCTTCTAGTCTCCTCTGATCCACCTCAGAGTCAGCCTTCCTGAAGCACCTCAGGTTCCCTGTGCTGGAAAACAGCCAAGAGATGGGGCTCATTGCCCTTGGGGTGTCAGGTCTTCCAGATTTCTTCATGGAAAATAAGAGGGAGTATAGGCGTGCACGTACACACATGCATATTCACAGTCTCATGCTTATGTCTACAATTCTGTGCTTAAAGCAAATCATGAGTTCTCACCAATACTTCTAATTCTTTTTAATTTTTATTATATATTTTAGGGGTTTCTAGGGATTGAACCCAAGGCCTTCACACTGAGCTACATCCTCAGCCCCCTCCCATTTTAACTTTTAAATTTTGAGTCCAAGCTCCTGCTAAGTGGCCAGGCTGGGTTTGAACTCACCGTCCTGCCTCCTCAACCTTCCACAGACCTGGGATTCCAGGTGTGCGCCACCACACCCAGCTGCCTATGCTTATAGCTCTAGTCTAACACCCATGTCTTGGTCTAGTGTTCTTTTTCTTCTTGTACATTTTTTTTTTCCAACACCAGATACACAACTCCCATGTCCTTAAAATGTGCTGCCCTCCCTAGAAGTACTCAGACACCTCTCTCAGCTGCTCAGCCTCTAACAAGGACAGGGACACAGCCACCTTGCACTGAGCTCTTCTCCAGGACAGGGGTCCTTCTTACACCTCTCAGGTTGCAAACTCCACCCTGGGCCGTGGCAGCTTCCTCTCCTGCTGGGCCTCACTTAGAAATTCTGGCATAAAGTCAAGGACAATGATACAATCCTATAATTCCAACCACGTGGAGGCTGAGGAAGGAAGACCTTGAGTTCAAAGCCAGCTTGCGCAACTTAATAAAATGCTATCTCAAAAAAAAGTTCTGATTTGAGCTGTTCAGAACAGAAAGAGACAAAAACTGTGAAAAAAACATGAAGGATCAAGAACAGATTACCAGACTATGTGCTTAGCATGTATGAGGCCTTGGGTTCAATTCCCACAGAAAAAAATTAAATTGATGCATAGTATTACACATCTTTAATGGATACAGTGTGACATTTTAGTATGTTACAATGCATAGTGATTAGATCAGGGTAATTGGCATGCATATCACCTCAAATATTTATAATTTCAGTTCTGAGAAAATTAAAAATCCTCTCTGAGGCTGGCCAGATAGATCAGACTAAAGGGCCTGCTTAGGCAGACACAGGAATTGGGGTTTGATCCCCAGCATGTGGTGCCAGCTGTGCCCCCAGGGCACACTGAGACTGCAACTGAGACTGGACATGGTGGCACAGGCCTATAATCCCAGCACTTGGCTGGATGAAAACAGGAGGATCACTACAAGTCTGATCTGTGTAGTGAGACCCTGTAGACTCTATACTAAATATATACCAAAAAAACTTCTCTGTTAACTATTTTGAAAAGTAAACTTAATAATTGTCAGCCACAGTTATCCTTCTGTGCTTTTGAACACTAGACATTATTTCTTTTACCCAATTGTACCATGTATCAATTGAACACCCACTCTCCCCACTTCTTCGCTATCCTCTTCAGTTTTAAAATTTCACTTAGAAAAAAGTTCTTAAGAATTAAACTAAAAGTGCAAAATTATTCTTTTGTGGGTTAAAATTATGAAGATTTTCTTTTCCACATTTTCCAAATCATCTGTCATTTGGTTATATTACTTTTCAATTAAAAATATATTTCAAAGAAAGTATAATTTGGATTGTACTCTCTAAATCATCTCAAGCTGCATACAGGTTACTCAAAATTCATACCAATTGTCCAAGAAGGCGACCACAGTTTAATAGCTGATCTGGAGAAGATTGGTTTGTATCAGTACAAACCTGGATCAGAATACAAAGTCTTGTGAATTGAAAAAGTAGAAGCAAACTTGGAGTTCTGGTTCCATAACAAGACAATGAGTTTTCTTGTTCCTGTCTGTGCTATGAGGTCTATAAGAAGGTCCAGTGTCACATGTTGTCTTGCATCTGGAAGACCAGGAAGTTCTTGTGAAGCCTGACTAAATTTCCCCTCCTTGTTCTACTTCCATTTTTTAAAAAAATATATTTGGTACAGGGTCTATAGGGTCTCATTACATAGATTGGACTCGTAGGAATCCTCCTGTTTTCAGCATCCCAAGCTCTGGGATTATAGACGTGCACCACCACACCCAGTGTCAATCCCTGTCTCACCATGCCCCAGGGGCAGGGCTGGCACACCAGGATGGGGATTGAACCCCTACACAGACACTTTAGTCCACTGAGCTATCTGGCTGGCCCTCTACTTCCACTTTTAAGGCCTTGCAGCCAAACAACTCTGAGGGTCCAGGAACACTTCTGCTTTATCCCCAAGTTCTCAGGTTTGGGTCTCTACTGGTTCATGGAATTGTCCAAACAAGTTGATCACATCTTCCTTTGGAGACATAGAAGTGAGTACCATCACCTCCTGATACTACAGAACTTGCCTCCCACAATCCCCACTTGTTCTTTCAGTTCCAAATACTGAGTAGAACCCCCATGTGACCCTGCATTCTCCTCCCCCCAACCATGAGAATATGTGCTTATTGAAATGCTATCACTCTAATTATTTGGTCTCTACAATTGTATGTTGGACTGTCCCACAATCCTAGAGCAGGAATCCCTCCATCACCAGTGGACTCAAGAATAGGTTATTAAAATGGTCCCTTCTAAATACCTTGGCAATTATTTAACAGACAATGATTAAAAGACTCTCCAAATGAAAAAGAAAGAACATAGACTGACTAGGGACTTCAAGACTCAAGGAACAGCCATGAAGTGAGATTGTTCAGTTTCCTTTTTAGTTCCCACATGCTCAAGAGTAAATAGGTGTCAAAGATTCCTACACCCTGAACTCCACCAGGTTTAAAATAAAAGACCAAAAGAATAAGAAAAAAAGACCTGCTCTCCCTGGACTACAAAGAGTGGGCCTGTAAAGGGAAAGCACAAAAGACGCCTAGTGGGGGACCCGCAGTGGCCCCTCCACAACAGAAGCCCTGGCAGGTGGGCTGGCAAACCTGTGGCAGCCCTCAGTCAGAGGCTGGTTGGTTGCTACCCTCTGGGTAGCATTAGCCCAACCCTGGGTCCTTCTGTTCTCCACCTAGTGCTATAAAAATCCCCAGGCCCAGAAACATCTGCAGACTCTGGACTCTCCAGTGGAAGGTGGTTGACAAACACTAGGTAGGCAAGGAAGTGCCTTCTGCCCCAGAGATTGTGCGTTAGTAGCCCCAGCAGTGCTGGGAGAAGAGACTAGTGCAGAATCACATTGAAAAGATTCTGATAACCAAGTAGTCACTGGGACAACACTTACACATGTAGGTCAGAATCTATATACTAAGTTTAGACAGAGAAACTGACTGATAAAACATTTAAATAGGACCCAGAGGGTCCTAACAGGACAAGCAAAATGCCTAAGATACCGTTGAAAATTGCCCTTCATACTAAAGAAATATAATTTGAATGAGAAAGGCAATTGACTCTGATACCTAAATGGGTCAGATGTTGGAACTCCTTGTAGCATCATCAAAATGCCTTACCAAACAATTACAAATTCTCTTGAAACAAATGAAGAATAACTTTTGCAAGAGGGCAACAATAAAAATCAGAATTGGAACTGTGGGTATAGCTCAGAAACACAGCACTTGCCTGGCAAGCACTAGGTCCCGAGTTCAATTCCAAGTATAAAAAAAAAAATACAGGCTGGTGAGACAGCTCAGTGGTCTAAAGTACCTGCTTAGGCAAGCTTAGGCAACCGCAGAGACCACAGTTCGATCCCCAGCACTACATGCTGTGCCAGCCCAACCCCCAGGGCAGGCTGAAAAAAGTAATCAAAGGGGAATTATAAAACTGAAACATATTAGAACAGAAATAAAAATAACTCAGTAAATAGACTTAATAGTAGAATAGAAATGATGAAAGATAGAAGCAACAAATCAAAGACAGCAATAGAATTTACTTAATCTGAAAGAGAAATTAGTCTGAAAATAAGTGAACAGAGCTTCAATGTTTTATGGAATTGCAACCAAGGTTATAACATTGAGATTATCAAAGTCTTAGAAGAAGACAGTGGAGCTGAAAAAGTATTTGAAGTAATACTAAAAGATGTATTATCCTAATAAAGATGTATTATCCTAATCAAACTGCTGAAAATTTTTAAAAATGAAACAATCTTCAAAATAGTCAAAAAGGAAACAAAGCATAACCTGTAGAGGAACAACAATTTAAATGATAAAGGATGTGTCATCTGAAACCAGAGACCAGAAGAGAGTGGCCTAAAGATTTGCAAGTACTAAGAGAAAACAACGGGCAGCTCCAAGTCCTCCAGTCTTCAGGAATGAAGGAGAAGTGAAGCCATTCTCAGGCAAAGGAAATCTGAGAGAATTTGCTACTAGCAGAGCTATCCTTAAAGATTTCCAACCAGAAAGAAAATGAGCGCAGAAGGTGGGGATGTTCCAAAAAGAAAGAAAAATAACAGAAGAGGTAAAATTAGAAGCAAATAAGATAGAGTGTTCTTCACCTCAGGAGTTTCTCTAATCATACTTTGTAATTGAAACAAAAGCTATACCATCTGATGTGATGTCCAGTGTATGGAGAGAAACCACACAAAGAAATTTATGATTAAAAAATGATCTACATGGAAATATGGTTTCTATACTTCACTTGGGGTGGTCAAGTGTGGATAGCAATAGACTGTGATAAGACTCATATCCATGTAGCAATACCTAGAACAACTACTAAAATCTATACAAAGCAGTATATCCTAAGGTAATCCTAAGAAAATCTAAATGCGGATCTAAACATGTTCCAGTAGCCCAAAGGAAGGCATGAAAAAAACAGGAATGGCAATCAGATACACCAAACAGAAAGATAAAATGGTGTGACATGATGGACACATTAAAGATAAGTGGACCAGCTAAAACAGATTGGCGGCAAGCACAGAAAAACCATAACCCAAGCGTATAATGCCGATTAAGAAACTCACTTCAAACATAGTGATACAGATTAGATTAAAAGTAGAAAGATGAAGGCTGTGAATGATGACACACATCTCTAATTCCAGAACTCTGGAAAGCTGAGGCAGGTAGGTCACAAATTCCAGTCCAGCCTGAGCAACTCAGCAATACTCTGTCTCAAAATAAATGTTTAAAAAGTGAAGGTTGGGGAGGTGGTCCAGTATGAAGGCTGTGAGTTCAGTCCCCACTCCCCCCTTTCATGCCCCTAAATAAAAGAGAGTAAATGGATTTTTTAAAAAGCAATTTAAATATCAATTTTTAAAAAGCAGGTGTAGCTGGGTATGGAAGCTCGTGCCTGTCATCTCAGCATTTGAGGCTGAGGCAGGAGGATTGCTGCAACGTTGAGGTCACCTAGGGCTATATGGTGAGTTCAAGATCAGCCTGAAGTACAGTGAGATACTATTTAAAAAAAAAAAAAATGGGCTGGCCAAATAGCTCAGCGGATTAAAGTGCCTGCAAGCAGGCTCAGCGGCTTGGGATTTGATCCCTGGGCCTGCAGTGTCGGCCCCACCCCCGAGGTGCCGTGTGACAGCAATTGAGCCTGGGCAGCTCTCGGGAGGCTGTAAACAGGAGGATCACTATGAGTCTGATCTAGTAGTGAGACTGTGAACATTCTGTAGACCCTTCCCTAAAAATACAAAAAAAAAAAAAAAAAAAGCAGGAGAGACCATATCAATATCAGTAATGCAGACTTTAAAAAATAGAAAATTGCTGTGTACAAAGAGGGACATTAATTAATGATAAATAGGAGCCAGTGAGATGACTCAGCGGTCTAAAGCGCCTGCTTAGGCAAGCTTAGGCAACCGCAGGGACCAAGGTTCAATCCCTGGCACCATGTGCTGTGCCTGCCCCACCCCCAGGACAGGCTGAGCCAGTCATAATATTAAAAAAAAACAAAAGAAAGAAAATAATGATAAATAAATCAATATACTCTTTATAAAGATGACCTAGCAATTCCTAATGTGTGTGCATCACTTGACATATATGTTCCTAATGCAAGAAGCAAATGGATAGAAGCGAAAAGATAAACAGACCAATCCATAATTATAACTGGATACATCATTGTAAATGGCTGCTTTTATTTATTCATTCATTCATTTGTTTTTCTATGTATATGGTGCAAGGTCTCACTATGCAACTAGGACTCCTAGTGATCCTCCTGTTTTCAGCCTTTCCAGCGCTGGGATTATAGGTGTGCACCACCACACCTGGTTTTAGTGTTGGCTCAGCATGCCTGGGGGCCGGGCTGGTACAGCATATGGTGCCAGGGATCGAACCCTGGTCTCTGGGCTTGCCTAAGCAGGTGCTTACTCCACTGAGTTATCTCATTCACCCAAATGACTGCTTTTAATGCTAGACAAAGTATCAGCGAAGATATGCTATATAAGAAATGAATAAAATCATCAATGTGCAGGGTCCAGTGGACATCTATATGATGTTCTACCCAACAACAAAGAAACATACAATCTTAAAATACCCATGAAGCACTCATGGAGATAGACCATATTTCAGGTCACAAAATAAACCTTAATGATGTGGCTTGTTCCTATTGAGGTTTCATGTTTCATTTGTTTATTTAGGTACCAGGGATCGAACTCAGGACCTTGCATTTGCCAGGCAGGCACTTATGCCACTGAGCTATCCCCCTGGTCCTAGGTTTCATGTTTTAGAAGCTTGATCCCCAGTGTGTGATGTTGGAGTGGTGGAAACTTCCATAGGAGTGGCTTAGTGGGAAGTACTTAGGCTACAGAGTTCCACCCACGCGGACGAATGCTGTCCGTGGCTCAGGTCTCACAAGAGTGGGTTAGCTCTTACAATAGACTGGTACAAAGCGGGCCAGCCTGTCTGCATGACCCGTTCATACCTGGCCACTTTCCTCTCTGCTTCTTTACCATGTTATGGGTTAGTCATGAAACCCTTGCTCATCGTCAGTGCTGTGCTGTTTGGACCCTCCCATCCGCAACCAGAATCAAATGAATGAGCTCAATGAGCCTTTGTACTTTATAAATATCCCATCTCAGCTATAGGTATTTTGTTATAGCAACAGAAAATGGGCTATGACCTTTTTAAAGAAAAGGAGAAAAAGCAATGAAACAGGTCAATAAGCCAGTTACAATAGTTGATACATTATTTGTTACAACAGTTGATACCTTTTGAATTTCCAAACAAGTTAGCAGGACAGTTATAATAGTAGAGACACTGACTATGATAGTTAACCAATTAAAAATTATTGGAATTGGACACAGTGCATTCTCTGACTATAACAGAATCTATTAGAAATCAATAACAATAAAGCAACTGGAAAATGTCCAAATGCTGAAATTAATCAACAAACTTCTAAATAATTCATAGCACAAAGAGAAACTCTCCTAATAATTTAGAATACCATTTCACTAAGTGAAATTGAAAACAGTGTGTCAAAATTCATGAGATACAGCTAAAGAAGAGATGAAAGAGAAATTTATAGCACTTAACGCTCATGTTAGGAAAAAAAATTCAAATCAATCATCTCAAGTTCTCAGGAACTCAGGAAAAAGAAGAGCAAATCATATCCAAAGAAAATAGAATAAAGCACATAACAGACATCAGAGCAAAAATCAAAAAATTGAAAACCAGGAAAATAAAGACACTAAAATCTACAAAACTCTTTCAAAAGATCAATAAAATTGATTAAGCTTCAGGAAGACTGGCAAAGATGGAAGGAAAGAAGACAGCCATGACTAAATTCAGGAATGAAATAGGATAGCATAGTGGATTCTACAGCCATTCAAAGGGTATAAATGGAACGCTAGGGATCAATTTCTCAAAAACTATACGAATTAGCCAGGATGAAATAGATAACATGAACAGCTTTATGGTGATTGAATAAATCAAATTCATAATTCTGAGGCTCTTGAAGAAGAAACCAGCAGGTACAGATGGTTTCATTAGAGAGTTTTGTAATTCAAGAATGAATGTTCTGCTCCTTTCCATAGACTAGCCGATTCTTTCTTTTCTCCTTTCTTCTTCAAATTTTGCATGCACATATCTGGCAATATGAACAACTGGTTGGAAGACAACACTATGTAATAAAGTCCCCCCAACTCCCCCGGGAACTGGGGATTGAACTCAGGATCTTGCACTTGCCAGGCAGGCACTTGTGCCCCTGAGCTATCTCCCCATAGTGTTGGAAGACAACACTATGCATTGCAACAAATACTGTAAAATCCATGTTACTTCATTAAATAAAATTCTCTATCACTTGTATTTCTTGTTTTAATACTATTTTGTAATCTTTTTTTAAAAAATTAAAAAACTAAATAAATTGTAAAAATTAATGTTTTGCGGGCCTTGGTGGTACACACCTATAATCCCAGCTCTCCAGGGGCTGAAGTAGAAGGATCCTTGCAAGTTCAAGGTCAGCCTGGGCTACAGAGTGACTTCAAGGCCAACCTCAACTGCATAGCAAGACCCTGTCTCATAAGACCAAATACCAAACCAAAGACCAAGAAGATAGCTCCATGGCATAAGCACCTGCCTGGTAAGTGCAAGATCCTGAGTTCATTCATGGTACGAAAAAAAACAAAACAAAAAAAAACCTGATAAACACAAATTTTACCTAATCTTTTTCAGAAAGCAGAAGTGGGGTAATCTCATTTGAACCCATTTTGTTGAGGCCATTATTACCTGATGCCAAATGCTGATAAGAACAGCCCAAGCAAAGACTGATATCGCTTATGAATGTTGGCAACAATCTTCAACAAAATTTTAGCAAACTGAGTCAGGTAATATATATATATATATATATATATATATATATATGCATAATGTAAACATGCTATACAACAATCACGTGGAGTTTATTCTGGGTATGCAAAGTTGTTTCACTACTCAAAATCAATTAACATAATTCACCATATCAACAAGCTAAAGAAGAAAACTCATGCATTCATATCAACTGATACAGAACAAGCATTTGACAAAATGCAACAACCATTTATATTAACAACTTTTGGCATACTAGAGATAGAGGGAAACTTTTACAACCCCATTTTAAAAAAATAACCAAAAATCCTCAAGCTTACATCATACTTAATAGTGAAAGACTAAATAATTTTCTCCCTAAAGCCAGAAACAAGATATGAATGACCCTTGCTGCTATCTTTATTCTAAATAGTAGTAAAAGGGTTTTTGTTTGTTTGTTTGTTTGTTTTTTTTGTATTTAGTACAGGATCTCACTACACAGATTGTACTTGTACTTATCTTCCTGCTTTCAGCCTCCCAAGTGCTGGGAATACAGGTGCACCACCACGCCGCACGTCCCGGGGGCAGCGCTGGCACAAGGCATATCAGGGTTTGAACGCCAACCCCTGCACTTTACCTACACAGAAGCTTTCATCTGCTGAGCTATCTGGCTGGCCCCAGTATTAAAAGTTCTAACCACTGCAGTAAGGCAAGTAAAGAAAGAAAAAGCCACAAACAGAAATGGGAGAAGTGAAACTATCTTATCCCAAACAATCTATAAAAAATTATCAGAACTAATATTTAAAAAGAGGTTTTTGATAGAATTGTAGGACATGGGATGCAACATGTAAAAGTTAATTGCATTTCTATATAATGGACTATGAACAAGTGAAAACCAAAAGCAAAGCAAATTAAACAACAATAAAATCCATACACAATACCATTTGAAATTGTTCCAAAGACAATTAAATATTTAGGTGTATGTCTAACAAAACATACACAAGATCTATGTAATGAAAATTAGAATATACGGATTTAAAAAACCCTAGATACTCAGAGAAACTTACTATGGTCTTGGATTGGAAAAATTAATATGGTAAAGATGTCATATTTCCCTAAAGAGGATGTATAGGTTTAATGCAATTCTAATCAAATTCTCAGCAAGACTTTTCTTTCAAAGTCATAAGAACCTTATTCTGAAATTTATATAGAAAGACACAAATTCCAGCTTGGACAAAACAACTGTATTTTCTTTTACTACTTTATTTCTTTTTATCATAATTTCTTTTGCCACACTGAGGATTGAACCCAGAACCAGCACACTAAATGACACACCCAACCCTTTAAAAACAACAAATTTTTTTTTTTAATTTTGAGAAAAGGACTCACTAAGTTGCTAAATTACTGTCTCAAAAAGACAAAAAAAAAAAAAAAGACGTGAATGACTCTTGCTGCTATCTTTATTCAAAATAGTAGTAAAAGCTTCTTTTTTTTTTTTTGTATTTAGTACAGGCTGGGCTTGATCCTGCAGTCCTTCTGCCTCAGCCATTGAGGATATTGAGATTACAGGTATAAGCCACCATAACTGGCAAAAAGCAACTGAAGAAAAGATGAATATCTTGTGAGGAAACATGCACCCTGATGCTAAAATTTTACCACATAGCTATAATAATGAAGACTATGCAACAGCATAATGGACTGATAAATAGATCAGAATAAGGAATATCAACATAAATCCACACAGGGTCTTGCTGATTAGCTCAGTTGTTTAAGTGCCTGCTCCGGCAAACCCAGGCCAATGCAGGGCCTGGGGGTTTGATCCCCGGAGTCTGCCATGCCGGCCCCACCTCGAGGCACACTGAGACAGCAATTGAGACTGGGCATGGCGGCATGCGCCTGTAATCCCAGCTCTCTTGAGAGGCTGTCAACAGGCAGATCACTATGAGTCCGATCCAGCAACGAGACCCTGAACACCCTGTAGATCTCCCCTCAAAACATAAATCCACACAAATACAGCCGGTTAATAGCTGAGTACGTATACAGAAGAGTAACACAAGGCAGTCTTGTGGTAATAGAATGGCTACCTGTCTTGATTGGGGCGTTGGCCACACAAAGCTACATATGAGATAAAATGCTACATTACCGTACATACATGCCTGCACAAGCACCCACTTGTGAGTGCACAGATAATTAATAAAATCTGAATAATTTGTGTGGAGAGTCTCAATACCATTTCCTAGTGTTGATTTTGCACGATTGTTATAAAAGATGTTGCCATCCGGGCAAGCGGAGAAGCATATACAGGATCTTCCCTTCCAGGGAGTTCTTTACAATTCCTTGTGAGTCTGTAAGTATTTTAAAATGAACAATTTTTTAAAATGACACTTGAGACTTTGAGCCCAAGTATGAAGTTTCTCCTGACACTTGATGTCCTTCTCTCTGGCATCTCTATGCCCTGGAAGTGGCACTCTGTTTTATTGTACCTGGCACTGATGTGATGCACAGTAAATATCTTCCCAATAAGAATATGAAGAAATAAGGACATGGGGTCTCTCAGGGTAGTGCAGAAGCCCAGCTCCCCAATCTGTGTGGGTCTGAATGCTTGTCTACACTCACCTACACGAGAGTTCACATTGTGGCCACAGGGCCCACAGGAAAACTACACCAAGCAGGAGGCCCCCTGATCTTCTGCATCCTCAGTGAGCACTGGGGAGTGAAAGGGTGCACAGTTGAGGTGCTGGAGATGTGGATGGTTCGCTCCCCATCTCCTACAGGGTGTGCCAAAGACAGGCTCCCAGAGAGGTCCACAAGGGAGGGCAAAGACATGACCAGGTGGAAAAGAGGTGCTGAGAAGTTGGAGGCAATGAGGTGGACAGAGAGGCAGGTCTGGTGGGGACTGCCACCACAGAGCTGGGGGAAAGGTACAGCCCTGGAAGGTGGTGGCCATCCATGCTTCTCAGTGTTTCTGTGGTGGACAGTATCCCCAGGAAGGGCAGCTTTCTGGTGTCCAGCTCTATGCTGGGACATAGGCCTTGTCCATGGATGGGTGAGGGCAACCACCCTTGGAATCTCTCTCTCTTCTTTCTTTCTTGGCATGGTGTCTCCTTCTTTCTTCTCCCAAGTACATGACAGGGGCTCCACAGCACTCTATGCAAGAGGATGTGAGGAGGGGGCAGCAGAGGTCTGAGTGGACATTTCCGTGGGCAGCGCTCCAGAATGGTGATCCAGACTTTCTCTGGGTGGAGGACCCTCTCCCCTCATCTCAGCTCTTGCCCTCTGAGTGGGATTGTCTCTGGCCAGGAAGTGTGACTAGGAGAGGAGTATGTCTCCCTCTCCACCCATGACAATGGTTCCAGTGTAGGGACTGCTTCCCAAGAGGTCCAGAGGGACCTGTGGCATGTGCATGGATCTGCCTGCCTCCATGGAACTGCTGGCTGCTCCCAGGCCTCTGGAAAGTGCTGAGCAGCACAGCAATGAGAAAAGGAGACAGCTGGGGGCTGCAAAGGTGGCTGAGACTTCCGGAGGATCTCGCCTGCCTCCAGCCACATCTGAAGCAGCCTGCTCCAAGGCCTCTGAGATTCTCGGTTATGTAAGCAAATGTAGTCACACACTGAGTAACAACATGATGGCCAGCGACAGTGGGATTGAAAAACATGGTGAATGTTACATTATTACAGTAAAAGTCATGCTGCCATTGATAACTGCTCAAAATACTTCCTCTTGTTGTGAGCACACTTGGCCCATCATTCTTACCACTTTCTGAAGCGTTTCTGGAAGTCCCAGTTTGTAAGGTCTTTAGGTGCATTTTTGCAGCAGCCTTAGTGTCCTACACTGATACAGAAGACTTAGCTGTCATGGTCATTTTGACTTCAGACAAGAGCCAGAAGTTGCACAGTGCCAGATCTGGTAAAGTAAGTAGATGAGGACACATCCTGTCTTTCACTGGATGGCCCTCAGCAGCACCATTCACAGTGCTTTTGATTACACCTTGTCAAGACACAGAAGAGGACTTCTACCACTGCTTCAGAAATTGCCAAGAATGATGGGGATGTGCTCAGAGTGGAGGTAGGTATTCTGAGGCGGATTAATGGCAAGATGTCTTTTCCTTAATACCTCTATGTGTGTGTGTGTGTGTGTGTGCAAGGTCTCATTACACAGCTCAAACTTATAGTGATCCTCCTACTTTCAGCCTCCTCAGTGCTGAGATTACAGGCACAATCCACCACTCTACACCCAGACTTGGTAGTTAGCTCAGTGTGCCTAGGGGTGGGGCCGGCAGGGCATGTGGTGTCAGGGATTGAACCCTAGCCCCTGCGCTTGCCTAAACACATATTTAGTCTACTGAGCTATCTTCCTGGCCCTAAATACCTATAAAAAATTTTTGAATCACCACATATTTTTATCACACTCCATACAATGGTGATCCCATAAAAATATAATGAAGTTGAAAAATTCCTGTCACCTAGTGACATTGTAGCCTTTAAACTTCTTAGTACAACTTAACTACTTACAGTTGGTGGCAGTGCTGGTGTAAACAAGCCTAGCCAGCTATGTGTAGATGCCTGAACACTTGCCATTGGACTGGAGTTGCCTGGAGCACACAGGACGGCAACAGGCTGTGCAGGTTCACAGCCTCATTGCATGGCAGGCTCCACCAGCTGGGTGTGCGCACGTTCATTCCCAGATGTTCACGCAGACAGAAAGTGCCTAGGACACAGTTGTCACATCACAGACCCCAGTAGGAAAAGCATGATTATATTTCCTTTTTCTGTCCTAAGAAGTTGGGACAGGGTTTTCTGTCCTTTGCAATATATGGTCCTGAGTGGTTTCAAAGGTTCACAGGCCCAGCTCTAAGGGGGTAGAACTAATTATCCTAAGATCTAGTCAAAAAGAATTATGATAAACAAAGGTATGTATTTGCTATAGGTACAAAAGAACGACTTTTGTGTGTGTGTGTGTGGTATTGGGGTTTGAATCCAAGACTGTCACATTGATCTATGTCCTGAGCCCTTTATATTTTATTTTTAGCCAAGTCACTAACTTGCCCAGGGCTCAAATTTGTGATCTTCCTACCAGAGTGCTGGGATTACTGGTTGTCTTAGTTACTTTTTACTCGTTGCTGGGACAAATACCCGACACTCAAAATGAAGGAAGGAAAGGTTTTATTTAGCTCACAGTTGCTGGAGGTTTCAGTCCATATTCGGCTGGCCCAAGGCTGAGTGGAACAGGACAGAGGGCATCCAGTTCATGGCGGCAGAACAACCAACTCACTGGAGCAGAGAGTAACAGCTCTTTAAAAAGTCTCTTTGTGCTCAGTCACTCTGACGTGGGCCCATTGTGCCCTAGGGTGGAACCAATCA